>AWOL01S0282929.1:0-17299 GCA_000715115.1 Nicotiana otophora
GCACGGGCAGATATACCTAGATTTGCACAAACATATGCAAAAACATAGCATAAGTACACCACAACGGTATCCAATAAGTATCAAGCCTAACATCGGTAGATTAGTAACGAGGTCAAGTCAAGACACCTACTAGACATATAAATCTATGCAAGATATTAATATAATCTAACAACGGTAACTAAAGGCGATTAAGGGGCAATAAGGCAATTTATCAGTACTAGGCTAACAACGGGAATAAAGCAACAAATAACAGTAAGAGAGCACATGTGATAAAGACAACCAGTAACCAAGTACAATCAAATTTGAATGGAGAGAAATAAAGAAAACAAGAACAACCGTTCAAATCATCAAGCCTTTTCAACATAAAATGTATAACAAGAATCATATCGAGGTACCGCACCTCATATTCATATTTCATAATTTTAATCACAATCTTTACTTATATTGCCGCGTGAGCCTTATATTTAGATATTTTTGAAAAAATATTTTCGAAATAGCTACACGCGCTTTAGTCCCCTTATGTTGCCGTGTAGATTCAAGTAATTCTCTTACTAGCAACACGCACATAAATCCCACCATATATGACGGCATGCACATTAACCCCTATCTTTATATCGCCGCATGCATATCAATATCACAATACAATTATAACACGCACCACATGTGCTCATATACCACAACTTGCCAAATGCACAACACCAAATGTTACCATAACATATAGCCCACGGCTCAACTACAATGTGTACAAGAATCTCAAATTAACAAAATGAATGAGAAATACTCAACAAGGAAAGATATCTCAATAACTAATAACTTTAACCTCAATGTGTCAATAGCTTTTCACGACCCCAACCTCAATAACTCAAAATGAAGGTATTTTCACGAAATGTCAATTTCCAATTCAAATGTATAGCATAAGCTTAACAATGAAAGAGATAGTATGAAATGATAACTACATATAAATGCATGAGAATGACTCACCGCGACAAGAGCAAGTTTGACAACAAACGATATAACATGTGTTAACAACGTCAAGTAAAGAATATATGAGTAATTTAATAATGAAAGACATAACATGATATGACAATGTCAATTAAATTCATGAAAGAGCCTAAGAGTTTAGACCGGTCAAAATACCAGATATAATCCCGTGTGCAGACTCGTCACCTCGTGTACACGTCTTCCACATAATTCAAACAACATAATTAACCCATATCATAAGGGGTAGTTCTCCCACACAAAGTTAGGCAAGCTACTTACCTTAACTAAGACAAATCAACACTCAAAAATAGCTTTTACCCTAAAATCTGCCTCTGCGCGGCTCAAATTTAACCAAAAATAAATTAATAACATCAAACAATGCAAGAGAAACCAATTACGATTAATAAAGTTACGATCTTTATATAAAAGTCAACCCCGGGCCTGTCCGGTAAAAATATGGGTCCAAGAGTAGATCTCGACTATCCATAACCCCACAAGTCCATATATGTGTTTTGTTTTCAAATCCAAGTCCAAATCGACTTTCAAAGCTTAAATTCTCATTTTTCAAAACTTTGACAAAACTCTTTGATTCTCATAAATTTGATGTTAAATATAATATATAATCATAAAATATGGTTGAAAATTGATTAAAATCACTTACCCAATGATTGTAGATAAAAATTCCCTCTCCAAGTCGCCTCCTACCGAATCCATGGTTTTAAAATGAGAGAAAATAAGATGAAATCCTGACTTTCCACCCTTTTGTTCAATTGAAGATGTCGCAATTACGATACTAGGTTTGCAATTGTGAACCCTCACAATTGCGAAGAAAGTCTCGCAATTGCGGCTACTGACAAACTTATGAGATGTCGTAATTGCGACACAGACTTTATAAATGCGACCTATTTATCGCAAATGCAAACTAACCCACCTAAGCCTAATCTTCGCAAATGTGAACCAGGTATTACAATTGCGATATCTGAGTCTCCCCTATCATGCTCACAATTATGAAGCTGGTGCTCGCAATTGCGACAACTACATCACCAGCACACATGCAACATGTATTTGAGTCCAGACCTTTCCAAAAATCACCCAAGCCCTCGGGGCTCCAAACTAAACATTTACACAAGTCAAAAAATATTATATAAACTCGCTCGCACTATCAAAATAAAAAAATAACATCTAGAACTATGAATCAAATATCAAAACGCATGAATTTCAAAGAAAAGTTCAAGAACCTCTAGAATTGCAAGCAAGTGTCTGAATCCTATCAAACCAACTCTGATTAACACCAAATTTTGCAGACAAGTTCCAAATGAAACAGAGACCTATTCCAAGTCCCAAAACTACATTTTGAACCTAGTATCCAAAAATTCAACCTACGGTCAAACTTGGAAAACGATTAAACCTCAAATTGCCAACTTTTGGCAAAACCAGTCAAATCAACCTAGGGACCTCCGAATTTGATTTTGGGCATACACCTAAGTCTAAAATTACGATATAAACTTATCGGAGCCGTCAAAACACCTCTGCATGGTCGTTTTCACAAAAGTCAAATATTAGTCAATATTTTCAGCTTAGGCTTCTAAACCAAGAACCAAAAGGTCCGAATCAATCCAAACTCTTTCCGGAATAAAGTTAACCAACCCCGCATGTTACAAAACCACAAATACACATGTGTGAATCGTCAAAAGGGGAAAAACGTGGCTTAAATACATAAAATGATCGGTCGAATTGTTACATACCTACACCACATGCTTGATTTTTATTAAATCCAAACTCCTCCCTCGAAGCGATGTTACCGGTTATTTGCGCTATTTAATTTGTAGGCACGCTAGGAGGGGCTCGAACTCCTCTATTGGAATTATTAGAGGCAAACTAAAGTGCTTTCTGGAGCTCAATCATTATCTAGTCTTGTCTTGAGAGATGATTCATGATTTTCCTTTGCTGCGCTCTCAAAACTTTCACCATTTCGACAACAGATTCATCGTCCATATCATTAGGGGTTGAAGTTATTACATATCGAGGACTTAATTATTTGATAACCAGAGTTGTCTTATATTCGTCGTGCTAGTTTTATTAGTTGAGTCATCACGTTGATCCCCATCACGAAACATATCCTCATGCTCGTTGTTTGTTCCAATATTGAAGGTATAGTGACCCGACCAGTCGTTTTGAGAATTTACATTCTGTTCAGTCATTTGAAGTCTTGCGTAGCTTCATATGATGTATTATGACTTGTGTGAATCGTCAGTTTTGGTTTTCAGGTATTTCTGAATTTGTTTGGAAGAATGAATTTCGTGTTTGAAGATTTAAGTTAGAAGAGTTGACTAAGTTTGACTTTTGAGAATTTGACATCTGATTGGAGTTTTGATGATTCTGTTATGTCTGTATGATGATTTTGGACTTGGGCGTATGCTCGGATTCATATTTGGATATTTCTAGAGGTTTTTGACACTATGTGGCGAAAATTGGCAATTTGAAGGTTTGAAATTTTCGTAAGTTTGATCGGGAGTTGACTTTGATGATATTGGGTTTGTATTGTAGTTCTGAGAATTTAAATAGCTTTGTTATCTTATTTGGGACTTGTGTGCAAAATTTGAGTTCATTCCGAGTTGGTTTGATATGGTTCGACACGAGTTTTGGAAGTTGAAAGTTCAAAAAATCATTAAGTTCAATTTTCATGGTTTTGATGTTGTTATCTGTGATTTGAGGCTTCGAGTAGGTTTGTGTTATGTTATGAGACTTGTTGGTATGTTCGGTCGGGGTCTGAAGGGGCCCGGGCCATGTTTCAGATTTATTTAGGACCATTATTTTTCATGTTCTCATTGCTGGTTGTTGTTGGTGCCTGATGCCTTAATGGTTCTTCGCGATCGCGAAAATGGTGATATGATCATATAGGGGGATTCTGGAGCTGAGCAATTTTCTCATTTGCGTTCACGTCTTCAGGAACGCGTTCACATAGGGTTGTGTTGGTTACTGTTCACGTTCGCATATGAGGCACCGCGATCGCGTAGAGCTGAGGCGGGGAGCTGGGAGCTGGTGAGTTCTCTTCCACGTTCGCAGAGAGTTGGCATCTATAGACATCGCCTTAGCGTGAGGAGGCTCGCAATCGTGTAGAATAGTTTAGGGGTCAGTGTATTTTTCTTCTTTGCAATCGCGATGGTATTTTCGCAATCGCGATTCATTAATTTGTCCACTGATTATAAGTACTCTATTTCGGAGGTTTCAGCCATTTTAGCATATTTGGAGCTATGGAGCTCGAATTGAGGCAATGTTTGAGGAAATTTTCACCATATGAATTGGGGTAAGTGTTTTCAAATAGGTATTGATTATATTCCATGATTCCACCTTCGTTATTGGCATTTGATTGATGATTTCATAGTGAAATTTGGAGGGTTTTGTCTAAAATTTCATAAAATAAATTTTTGAGTTTTGAACATAAATTTGGAGTCGGATTTGAGTGAAACTAGTATGGTTGGACTCGTAATTGAACGGGTTGTCGAATTTTATGAGTTTTGTCGGGTTCTGAGGTGCGGTCTTGGGTTTGACCTTTTGGTTGACTTTGGAGTTTTGATTAAAGATTCAACCATTATCGATTGGGTTTGTTTCCTTTGTCATTATTTGATATTCTTGACTTGCTTGTGGCTATTTTTGAGCCGTTTGGAGGTCGGTACATGCGGGATGGCATTTTTAGAGTATTGTTTGGCTTGCTTGGTATTGGATTTGGCTTGTTTGAGGTATGCAACACTTCTAAACTTGGTGTTGAGGGTATGAATTCCTGAATATACGTGTTATGTGTTTGGTGTTAAGGTAACGCACATGCTAGGTGACGGGTGTGTGGGCGTGTACAGTATGAATTATGACTCGGTTGATTCTGTGGTACTGTGTAGCTACCTAATCTTGTAACTATCCATGAAATTTCTACGTGCTAGGGTAATTAAACTATGATCTATGTTAGAAACTATATTTAGGCTATATGATTATCCCGTTGGGACCCAATGAGGTCATTTTTACTGTTTAGTTATTTGCTTAAATTGCAATTATGTACTCAGTCATATTCATCATTTGCATATCATATCTCAGTCTCTGTTGTTATTTATTATTACATCATATATCAGTTTGGGTTGATTGGCATGAGATTTGTGAGCCCGAGGGACTGAAGAGATTGATGATTGAGTGAGGCCGATGGCCTGATTCTGAGTGATATTTATGGGATCGGATTTCACGCTACAGCATGCCATGTGGCTTATATTAGCACTTGGATAGGATTCTCCCCTCCGGAGTCTGACATACCAATAGTGAGCGCACATACCAATGAGTCCGAGTGCCGAGTGATTTAGAGTGCTGAGTGATTGAGAGTGTTGAGTGACTGGGAGGTGCTGAGTGATTGAGCGTGCTGAGTGAGGTTGAATACTCTGAGAGCATAAGCACATGAGTTTATCGCTGTAGTGTATTACATTTGACAAGCATACTTGGCTTGTAGGCATAAAGATGCATGTCCTCATGCCATACGGTATTGTGACATTTATGACTTCTCATACGCATTGACATGTAGGCATAGAGATGTACGTTCCTCATGCTATCTGATAACAAAGCATCTTATTTGTTGTTGAAAGATTTTGGGAAAATCATATTTTTTCTGACATACTCACATTTTGGTGACTTCGGTGAAAGATTTGGGTTTTACTGTTATACCTGAAAAATATGCCTATTTTCTATAACTGCGAAAGAGATGAGCATCATATCTTTGAGTATTACTTGTACTGTTTTATTATATTGTTACGAGTTATTCTTGGTTGTTGGTGTTGGACTCTGACCATTGTCTAAGCTCGTCACTGCTTTCAACCTAAGGTTAGATTTATTACTTATTGAGTACATGGGGTCGGTTATATTCATACTACACTTCTGCACCTTATGTGTAGATTTTGGAGCTGATGTTGTTGTGTATGGCGGGAGCTGGCATTAAAGATGTACCGACGTTTCGGTTATAGCTGCCTCTTATTCATGGTAGATTTAGATTTATAATAATCTATTTATGTACATTTCAAACAGATGATATATTTATTTCATACTAGTTTTGTAAACTCTAAATCTTACAAGCTCATGATTGTACTACCAATCCTTGAGATTTTTGTAAAAATGTTCAGTTATATTATCATTATTTTTCTTAGTGGATCTCCTTTGAGTTAGATTATTATTAAATTGGATTACCTAGCGGGTTGGGTTAGGTGCCATCACGACTAGTTGAATTTTGGGTCCTGACAAGTTTGTATCAGAGCTCTAGGTTCATAGGTTCTATGAGTCATGAGTAAGTATCTAGTAGAGTCTTGCGGATCTGTATGATGAAGTCTATACCTATCCTCGAGAGTCTACATGGCATCTAGGATAAACTTCCCATGTTTGTTTCCTTATCGTGCAACATTAATTCAGCTTGAAGTGTATCTTTTTGAATTCCTTCCACTCACCCGTATGCGTATATGACTGCTCGGTATCAGTTGTGCATCGATGGCTTGTGGATTCCATGGATGAGGTGTGAGATGCATTTCTATATTTTGGTGATGGGCCAGACTAGAGGACTTGGGGCCAAGTTTAGACCGCAACTTAGGCTCGGTAGTTTCAGTTATGTAAGCATGTGCGTTTGGACTTCTATGTCTAGTGGTTTCCCTATGAGTAGGACTGGTGGCTCGGTGAGTGGTTGGATGGCTATATGATGAGTAGGATTTAACTGCGGGAAGTGTTCAAATGGTTTGAATATGACGGGAAGAGTTTTCTTGAGATGTGAAAAGGACTATTGGATGCTCGATTTCTGTGGATGTGTCATACAGTCTTAAGTTATGAAGGTTTTTGAGAGATTCTTTTGTTTATTTCATTTGTGGAACGAAGTAGATTCTCAAGTCTTGTTGATGAGTTCAGACTCGGGTAGATTAAGTAATTGCGTAGTAGTTGTGGCTGTGAAAGGGTATAGGGAGATGTCAGTTTGAGGCTAAACAGGTGGGTTATCACTTGCGATGTAATTTACCGATGTATGGTCCTTATGATGGTTGTGTGGAGAGTTTCTTTATACTAATGGGTTATGTGTGTTGCAATTTGGTTTGGATCACTTGAGGAAGTTGACATGTCTGTCACAAGGATGAATGCAAGCTTAGCAGATAATTTGAGGTATTTTATGGTTTTTGCTGCATGGGCCTGTGAAGAATTTAGTTGAATCGCCCTGCGAAATTATGGCAGTAATAGAGTATGGGTATTGTGAATAATCAGATGTTTTACCTTATGGCTTTGAGACAAGTGGGGGAGTCTACCATCGGCAATTGACTGCACAGTTACGTGTTGTATTGGTTTCGGTCTGAAGCATACGTGTGGATCGGCTATGGATGTTGGTTTTGAGGATGACTTAAGCAAGGAAATTTCTTGATCCATGATGTATTGCACCTTATGAATATATGGAAGTCTTGAAAATGGTCTCGGGTTGCTATTCGTGATGGATGTCACGTACCAAGAAAAAGGATTCACTCGGTTTCTTAGAGACGTGGATTACTTCTTTGGGTGTTGTTGTGCTAATGGGGCATATGTCGTTCAGCCCGTTTGGGTTGTGCAATTGAGAATATTTCTAGATTTGTATATGGCTAAGATATGAGATTTACATTGGATGGTGTCGGGACTTGCGGTATTCCTGTATCATTATAGATTCTACATTCCAGTATCAGGTAGGTAAAGGAAACATTTTTAGATTCACATGAGGTCTCTTCAGAGTGGGTGTCTCGATTGTGGTACTGTTAGGGTGCTAAGAGGGAATACAGTGGCTTATGGGCCTTAGGGCGGTGTGGTTTTATGCTAGGATCTCTTGTGGTGAGCTTTGGGTAAGGATCGCGGTGTTCTGGAAAGGAGAAATTTAACCTTGAGGGTAATTCAGAAGAAGCTCGGAGAAATAGGACAACTTGGTAGTAGGTTGGATCAGCACGGTAATGGATATGATAGGTTCATTGGGTACTTATGATGTGGTGAGTCTATACAGGTGTTTTGTGACAATACTCTTGGGTTTGGTGACCTGCGTGGCTTGGTTAAGTTAGAGGGATTCAGTTCCAATGGCTTGGTTATGTGCAAATGGGTTTCGAAGTGTTCTCGATGATTTCTGCCACAATTTGAGATAGATATTTTCTACCGGCATAAAGCGTATATTGTGTATTATGATTTTCTCCTGGATGGGATCAACTGGAAGGTTCTAGCTAATCGAGTATGTAATCTTCATCACTTGGTGATTCATTTGTTCTATAGATTTGGAGATTGGGAGTTCTCCGAAGTAGATTATTTAGGGGTTGCGGACTGTGAAAATGTGTTATAAGTTAGTTAGATGGTAGTGCGTGCTATGTTTAGGTCATTGTGGAATTTAGGAGGGCCATTTATCCATTTGGGGATGACCGGAGTTGATTTGGGGGCCCATTGGTAGGCCCAATGAGGATGTGTATTCTATACCTGGTCGGATTTGTTGACTCAGCACTGGTATTGCTAAAAGGTGTGTCATTCGGTTAGAGTTGATCTTATTTGTGTTCTTATATGTTGTATGTGTTACTCTTCTATGCTATGAGGGGTTGTGATTTGTTGGTTATATGCACACCCTATGCGGTTCTGTTTTGGGCCTTGTGGCGGAATTTGAGCAAGATGGTGATTGGAGTGTAGAATGATTGATTGTGCCATTGTTATGGTCTTTATGGGTTGTGGTATATTGTATTATTTGCTTCTCCATGGTTATGGTCATGCACTTTGTATACTTGCTGTTGAATTATGTGTGGTTGTTCATTTTGAGCATTATGGATTAAGGTGTTTCATAGGACTGTGTTTGGATGAGGTCACACATTGCAGTGGAATTATGTTGGGATATAATCATTTGTGTTAGATTCGTGTGTCTTGGTTCCACTATGTGTGATGGATTCATAGCATTGCATTGTGGTGGTACTTGTTGAGTCTGCGGGACAGTTCTCTCATTTGAGTCATTTTCCATGTGTGAGTACACTTTAGTTGTTGCTTGTTGGCGCACAAATTGCACGGTTTGTGAATTTAGGTTGTATTGTTATGGCATGTTAATAGAATAGTTGTGTTTGATGAGATGAGGTCATTAGACCTAGAATGGGTGCTATCGGATTAGATTGCGGTATATTTGGAAGGATAATGTCACTGATCGACTTAGAAATCAACTATGGTTCTAGTCAAATGAGGGAGAGCTCCATGGAAAGTTGAGTTGATGAGTGGTTATGCATTTCTGCGTGTTTAACTCATCATTGGCAGTGTACGAAGGTTTAGAACAAGGTTTTAATTGATATGAGGTTTGTTACCGGTACCGGGTTTAATTTGAGCAGCTACTGTGCTCGGAAATTATTGCTACGAGTATGCGAGTTATGTGGTATATCATTTGATTACATCTTGGATTATGATTATGGTTTGATACAGCTTGTTCAGACTTATACAGTGTGTAGGTGTGGGATTCAGGTCTTTTAAGGAATTCCGAATGTTGGAAATTAGGTTCCAAGGTTTATGGGCTAAGGTTGAATTAAGGATCTTCAGTTATGTTGTGATGTCAGACTTATATAGAATAGGGTGACGTGGGATCACCCCCGGGTATGTGCATGGTAAGGTTATACGATGATTTAATGGCTTTGGAACGACTCTGGGCATGTTCGAGGAGAAACATATATTTAAGTGGGGGAGAATGTAACGACCCGACCGGTCATTTTGAGCATTTGTATNTTGTGATTTGTTGGTTATATGCACACCCGATTCGGTTCTGTTTGGGCCTTGTGGCGGAATTTGAGCAAGATGGTGATTGGAGTGTGGAATGATTGATTATGCCGTTGTTATGGTCTTTATGGGTTGTGGTATATTGTATTATTTGCTTCTCCATGGTTATGGTCACGCACTTCGTGTACTTGCTGTCGAATTACGTGTGGTTGTTGATTTTGAGCATTATGGATTAAGGTGTTTCATAGGACCGGTGTTTGGATGAGGTCACATATTACAGTGGAATTATGTTGGGATATGATCATTTGTGTTAGATTCGTGTGTCTTGGTTCCACTATGTGTGATGGATTCATAGCATTGCATTGTGGTGGTACTTGTTGAGTCTGCGGGACAGTTCTCTCATTTGAGTCATTTTCCATGTGTGAGTACACTTTAGTTGTTGCTTGTTGGTGCACAAATTGCACGGTTTGTGAATTTAGGTTGTATTGGTATGGAATGTTAATAGAATAGTTGTGTTTGATGATATGAGGTCATTAGACCTAGAATGGGTGCTATCGGATTAGATTGTGGTATATTTGGAAGGATAATGTCACTGATCGACTTAGAAATCAGCTATGGTTCTAGTCGAATGAGGGAGAGCTCCATGGCAAGTTGAATTGATGAGTGGTTATGCACTTCTGTGTGTTTAACTCATCATTGGCAGTGTACGAAGGTTTAGAATAGAGTTTTAATCGATATGGGGTTTGTTACCGGTACCGGGTTTAATTTGAGCAGCTACTGTGATCGAAAATTATTGCTATGAGTATGCGAGTTATGTGGTATATCATGTGATTACATCTTGGATTATGATTATGGTTTGATACAGCTTGTTCAGACTTATACAGTGTGTAGGTGTGGGATTCGGGTCTTCTAAGGAATTCCGAATGTTGGAAATTAGGTTCCAAGGTTTATGGGCTAAGGTTGAATTAAGGATCTTCAGTTATGTTGCGATGTCAGACTTATATAGAATAGGGTGACGTGGGATCACCCCCGGGTATGTGCATGGTAAGGTTATACGACGATTTAATGGCTTTGGAACGACTCTGGGCATGTTCGAGGAGAAACATATATTTAAGTGGGGGAGAATGTAACGACCCGACCGGTCATTTTGAGCATTTGTATTCCGTTAATTCATTTGAAGTGTTGAGTAGCATCATATGATGTATTATGAATTGTGTGAATCGTCGGTTTTAATTTTCAAGTGATTAGGAATTTGTTTGGAAGAATAAATTTCGTGTTTAAAGCTTTAAGTTGGAAGGGTTGACCAAGTTTGACTTTTGAGAATTTGACATCCGATCGGAGTTTTGATAGTTCCGTTAGGTCCGGATGATGATTTTGGACTTGGGCGTATGCCAGACTTTGCATTTGGATATTTGTAGAGGGTTTCTGCACTATTTGGCAAAAGTTGGCAATTTGAAGATTTGGAATGTTCATAAGTTTTACCGGGAATTAACTTTGATGATATCGGGCTCGGATTGTTGTTATGGGAATTAGAATAGCTTTGTTATGTCACTTGGGACTTGTGCACAAAATTTGGGTTTATTCCGAATTGGTTTGTTATGGTTCGGCATGAGTTTTAAAACTTGAAAGTTCAAAAGTTCATTGAGTTCGATTTGAGATACGATTCGTGGTTTTGATATTGTTATGTGTTATTTGAGGTTTCCAGTAGGCCCGTGTTATGTTATGGGACTTGTTGGTATTTTTGGACAGGGTCCCGAGGGGCTCGGGCGTGTTTCAAATTGATTTCGGACCATCTTTCTTCATGTTTTCATTGTTGGTTGTTGTTGGTGCTCGATGCTTCAATGGTTCTTTACGATCGCGAAGATGGTGATGCTATCGCGTAGGGGGGTTCTGGAGCTGAGTAACTTTCTCATTCACGTTCGTGCCTTCAGGAACGCGTTCGCGTAGGGTTATGTTGGTTACTATTCGCGTTCGCATATGGGGCACCGCAATCGCATAGAGCGGAGGCGTCGAGCTGGGAGCTGGTGAGAGTTCTCTTCCGCGTTCGCGTGGGTCAGTCCACATTCAAGGAGAGTTGTCATCTGTGGGCATCGTGTTCGCGTGAGGAGTCTCGCGAATGCGTAGAGTATTTCAGGGAGCAGTGTATTTTTTTTCTTTGCGATCGCAATGGTATTTTCGCGATCGCGATTCATTAATTCATCTAGTGATTGTAAGTACTCTATTTTGGAGGTTTCGGCCATTTTAGCATATTCGGAGCTATGGAGCTCGGATTTAGGCGACTTTTGAGGCGATTTTCACCACATGGTTTGGGTAAGTATTTTCTACTCGGTATTGATTTTATTCTGTGATTCCATCTTCGTTTTTGCCATTTGATTGATGATTTCAAAGTGAAATTTTGGGGGTTTTGTCTAAAATTTCATAAAGTGAAATTTTGAATTTTGAATATCGATTCGGAGTTGGATTTGAGTGAAACTAGTACGGTCAAACTCCTAATTGAATGGGTTGTCGGATTTTATGGGTTTTGTCGGGTTCCGAGGTGCGGGCCCGTATTTGACTTTTTGGTTGACTTTGGACTTCTTATTAAAGATTTTACCTTTATCGATTGGGTTTGTTTTCGTTGGCACTATTTGATGTTCTTAAATTGCTTGTGGCTAGTTTCGAGCCGTTTAAAGGTTGGTACGCACGGGATGGCATTTTTAGAGTATTGTTTGGCTTACTCAGTATTGGATTAGACTTGTTCGAGGTAAGCAACACTTCTAAACTTGGTGTTGAGGGTGTGAGCCGCTGAATATACGTGTCTTGGTTTTGGTGTTGAGGTGACGCACATGCTAGGTGACGGGTTTGTGGGCGTACACCGAGTGAGTTATGACTTGGTTGATTCTGTGGTACTATGTAGCTACTCAATCTTGTTTCTATCCATAGAATTGCTACATGCTAGGGTAATTGAAATGTATTACATGTTAGAAGCCATGTTTAGGTTATATGCTTATCTTGTTGGGACCACTGAGGTCATTTCTGTTGCTAAGTTATTTGCTTAAATTGCAATTATGTACTCAACCACATTCACCATTTGCATATTATATCTCAGTCTCTGTTATCATTTATTGTTACATCATGTATCATTGTTTGGGCTGATTGGCACGAGATTTGTGAGCGCGAGGGACTAGAGAAATTGATGACTGAGTGAGGTCGAGGGCCTGATAGTGAGTGATATGTATGTGATCGGGATGCACGCCGCAGCATGCCATGTTTTATTATATTAGCACTTGGGCAGGATTCGCCCCTTCGGAGTCTGATATACCAGCAGTGAGCACAGGTACCGATACGTGCGAGTGTCGAGTGTCGAGTGTCGAGTGTTGAGGGATTTAGAGTAGCGAGTGATTGGGAGTGTTGAGTGACTGGGAGGTGTTAAGTGATTGAGCGTATTGAGTGAGGTTGAATACTCCGAGAGCATGAGCACATGAGTTTATCTTTGTGGTCCATTATATTTGACATGCATACTTGGCATGTAGGCATAGAGATGCATTTTCTCACGCCATACGGTATTGTGACATTTATGACTTCTCATACGCATTGACAAGTAGGCATAGAGATGTACTTTCCTCATGCTATCTGATAACAAAGCATCGTATCTATTGTTGAAAGCTTTTGGGAAAGATCACAGTTTTTCTGACATACTAACATTTTGATGACTTCGGTGAAAGATATAGGTTTTACTGTTATACATGAAAAGTATGCCTATTTTCCATAACTGCGAACAAGTTGAGCTTCATATCTTTGAGTATAACTTGTATAATTTCATTACATTGTTACGAGTTGTTCTTGGCTATTGGTGTTGGACTCTGACCATTGTCCAAGATCGTCATTTCTTTCAACTTAAGGTTAGGTTTGTTACTTATTGAGTACATGGGGTTTGTTGTACTCATACTACACTTCTGCACCTTGCGTGCAGAAATTTGGAGCTGATGTTGTTGTGCATGGCGGGAGCTGGCATTGAAGATGTACCAGCGTTCCGGTTGTAGCATCCTCTTGTTCATGATAGCTTTAGATTTATAATAATCTGTTTATGTACATTTCAAACAGATGATGTATCTATTTCATACTAGTTTCGTAAACTCTAAATCTTATAAGCTCATGATTTGTACTACCAATCCTTGGGACTTTTGTATAAAAATTCAGTTATATTATCATTATTTTTCTTAGTAGATCTCCTTTGAGTTGGATTATTGTTAAATTGGCTTACCTAGCGGGTTGGGATAGGTGGCATCTCGACTAATTGGATTTTGGGTAGTAATAGAAGGAGTTGTTCATATCATTAGTTGCAATATCGGTTCTTACTTTACTAAAGAAATATGTGAAAATGCGTTAGAAATAGATGAATGCATCAAAGTAATACCACAATTGTCTATGCCCCACGGTGGACCCCAAACTGTTTACCCATAAAATGTTACAGTTAAATTTATAACATGGTTTATAGATACGCAAATTAGTTTAATCCATGAATATAAAATAACTAAGAACAGAAATAAAAATTAAAGAAAGTTGAAGAAAATACAAGTCTGGCTGTGAAATGAGCTTCTCCGGAAGGAAGAATAAGAATAGTGTATATTAAAAAAGAAAGAATATTATAAATAGAATAAGAGTAAGTTTAGCCTTTTTTGTGTACAGAAATTTTGTGTCTACAATGGGTACAAATTCTTCTATTTATCGCTCAATTTAGGAAGACAAGGTCCCCAAATCAAGCTCTTCTTTAATATGAAAACAAACTCCTCTTGATGATTGCATAACAGTTGAGTATAAATACAAAGATTATTTGTAACAGTTGTTCATTGAATACTGCGTTTTCCGACCGATATCTTCCTTTCAAAATTTCATCTCCGGTTCCAGTATCTTCGGAACTCACTCAGCACTGGTTACATGTTCGTAACAGTACAAGCTAGTTGCTTACTCACATCCTATTTGTATTCACTTCTACATCTTAACTCGATGAGTATCCACCTGTCATTCATTAATTTTACCCCATACAGTTATAGATCTCATCCCTTCGTTTATACATTTGTACCCTTTAAATATTTTTTTATAGAAACGTTAAAGATATCAGATACTTAATTCAGTATAAGAATAACTAACGGGCTAAATATACCCTCCCTCCATCTATCGGTTTAAAAATACTCCCCAAACATACCTAATTTTCTAACCTACCCGACCCAAACACTAGCTCTCCGAAAAACATAAAATCTCACCAGAAAAATTATTTCTTCGGCCAATTTTATTTTAATTCCTCCCTCTTCTTTATTCTTTTTAATATTAAGACCTAATGTTTTAGTGAATACACATGAGGTCCAATTAGCCCGAAATTGACAGGGTAATATTCATCAGTGACTGACTATTAGTTATTGGACATTCAATCCTTCACAAGAAATAAGAAATAAAATTGTGCATATTCATTACCCCTAATGGTCAATATTATTTTCTTGTAGATAATCTCAATTTGAAGCCAACATTTTTCCTACAATGCCATCTTTTACTGCGTTGTTCTCTCATGAAAATTGCAATGACCATAACCTTGTTTTATTTATAGTTAGAAGACCTATGAAAGAATCATGATATTTAGTCTGTTTCGTTTATGATATATAGTTGCTTCTATTTATAACATATGATAATTTTAAGATTTCTCTGTTTGCATATAGATCTATTTATATAAGTACAATGAATTATTATATTATTGGTAAATAATAACAAACAAAATGAAAAAACAAATTTCTTTTTTTGTGATTCCTATAAATTGCCAAAATATTCTAAGATAAATTTGTTTACGGTGAGAAAGGATTTATGGTGGGTTTGGGCATTTTTTCAGGTGGGTGAAATTGTTGGGTTTAACTGATATGTGGATGGAGGGTGGACATTTTTGTCCCTTTTCTATTTATTTAATTGGATTGGACCAGTAATAAAATGATATGTGAAATTTCAATAAAAAAAATTTAATTCAAGTTGACCGTTAGTCATAAGGGTAGAAATGAACCAAAATGATTTCTTTGGGGGCATTTTTGGATCGCTAGTGTAACGATTTGATCGGTCGTTTTGAGTATTTTAGCCATATTTCCATATTTACTGCCTCCTCTATGTTATATTATAGTTATGCGACTTGCCGGGGTGGTTGGTTTGGGTTTCGGGCGAGTTTCAGAGTTGTTGGGACACTTAGTCCCAAAGTTGAAAGCTTAAGTTGAAAGAGTTTATCAGAGTTTGATTTTTATGTACACGACTCTGGAATGGAGTTTTAATCGTTTAGATAAATTCGTATGGTGATTTTAGACTTAGGTGTATGCCCGAATATTGATTTGGATGTCCGTAGGTCATTTTGGCTTGAATTGGCGAAAGTTGGAAAGTTAAAGATTTGGAAGATTGAGATGTTTGACGAGAGTTGACTTTATTAATATCGGGTCTGGATTTCGGTTCCAGATTTGGAATAGGACCATTGTGTCAATTATAACTTGGTGTGTTAAATTTGAGGTCATTTGGAGTTGGTTTGGTATGTTTCGACATTAGTTTTAGAAGTTGGAAGATCATTAGTTATTAAGCTTGAATCGATGTGCGATTTGTGGTTTTGGTATTTTTGAGGCTTCGAGCGAGTTCGTATCGTGTTTTAGGACTTGTTGCTATATTTGGATGGGGTCCCGGGGACGCCGGGTGTGTTTCGGATTGAGTTCGGGCCATTTATGCATGTATTGGGATTGCTGGTTTTCTGTGCTTCTGGTTTCCTTCACTATGTTAGCGAAGGTTCAGCCGCGATCGCGTAAGGTCTTTTTTGGAAGATGGATAATTTCTCTTCGCAATTGCATAAATAGGGACGCGTTTGCGGAAGGTTGGAATGTTGTGCATTGCGAACGCGAGTAATGTATCATGATCACATAGAAGGAAGGTGAGACTGTGGTGAGGCACGCATTGCTCATCGCGTCTGCGTGGAACTGAACACGATCGTGTAACCTGAAGATCAGTGGTCAACACATTTTTGACTATAGTCTCGCGATAGCATAGGAGGATTTGTGAGCTAGTGGAATTTGTTCTCCACGATCACGTGTGCTTATACGCGATCGCGTAGAGTAATAACTAGGCAGCAGATATTTAATTTCCAAATCGTGGGTTAGAGTTATTTTTCATCTTTTGAGTTAGACACCTCGGTTTTGGGAAATTTTGGAAGAGATTTTCAAGGAGTTGATCAGGGTAAATGAACTCGACTCGGATTTGACTATTATACATGAATCCATCATTGTTTTTATCATTTAATTAGTGTTTTGAGTTGGAAAAATTGGACAATTTTGTGAAATCTTCCTAAGCTATATTTTGAGGATTCAAAGGTCAATTTTAGGTCGGAATTGATTAAATTTTGTATGGTTGAACTCGTTATCGAGGGGCTCAACTATAGTATTAGATTCAGCATGGCTTAAGAGTTGGAGACAGATACCCTATATCAGTAGGTGGTTGAGATCGCGCGGAAATTGGAGGGTATGCGGGGCCGTGAGAGAGAGGATATGGAGGCCAAAAGGCCTCGAGGTACTGGAGGATTTAGTGGTGGCCACGCTGCAGC
>AWOL01S0282929.1:21867-35442 GCA_000715115.1 Nicotiana otophora
ACTATGATATCACTATTCTATATCATTCCGGGAAGGCCAATATGGTGGCCGATGCCTTGTGTCACAAGGCGGAGAGTATGGGTTGTTTGGCATATCTACCAGCAGCAGAGAGTCCACAAGCCATTGATGTCCAGGCCTTGGCCAATCAGCTTATTAGATTGGATGTTTCGGAGCCCAGTCGAGTTCTTGCTTGCATGGTGTCTCGGTCTTCTTTATATGAGCGCATCAGAGAGCGTTAATATGAAGACCCCCATTTGCTTGTCTAGGACAAGGTACAACACGGTGATGCCAAGGAAGTTTCTATTGGAGATGACGTCATGTTACGAATGCAAGGCCGAATATGTATGCCTAATATGGATGGGTTATGTGAGTTGATTCTTTAGGAGGCCCACAGTTCGTGGTACTCCATTCATCCGGGTGCCGCTAAGATGTATCAGGATTTAAGGCAGCACTATTGGTGGAGGAGAATAAAGAAAGACATATTGGAGTATGTATTTTGGTGCCTAAATTGTCAGTAGGTGAAGTATAAGCACTAGAGGCCGGGTTTGCTTCAAAAACTTGAGATCCCCGAGTGGAAGTGGGAGCATGTTACCATGGACTTTGTTGTTAGGCTCCCACAGACTCAGAAGAAATTTGACGTTATGTGGGTGGTTGTGGATAGGTTGACCAAGTAAGCTCATTTCATTCCGCTGGTGACTACTTATTCTTCAGAGTAGCTGGCTCAGATCTATATATGCTAGATTGTTTGACTTCATGGCGTGCCGGTATCCATTATCTCTTACCTAGGCAAGCAGTTTACATTGCACATTCGAAGATCCTTACATCGTGAGTTAGGCACACAGGTTGAGTTAAATACAATATTTCACCCCAGACGGACGGACATTCCGAGCGCACCATTCAAATATTAGAAGATATACTTCGTGCTTGTGTTATGAATTTCGGGGGTTCTTAGGATAAGTTTTTGTTGCTTGTGGAGTTTACCTACAACAACAACTACCAGTCGAGTATTCAGATAGCTCCTTATGAGGCCCTATATCGGAGGCGATGTCGTTCACTAGTTGGGTGGTTTGAGCCGGGTGAGGCTATATTGTTGGGCACAAATTTGGTTTGAGATGCCTTGGAAAAGGTCAAGTTGATCCAGGATCGGCTTCGTACAGTACAGTCTAGGTAGAAGAGTTATGCTAATCGGAGGTTCGTGATGTATCATTAATGGTTGGAGAAGTTTTGCTCCGGGTTTCACCCATGAAGGGTGTGATGAGGTTCGGGAAGAAGGGCAAGTTGAGCCCTAGGTATATTGGTCCTTTTGAGATCCTTGAGAGAGTGGGAGAGGTGGCCTACAAGCTTGCATTGCCACTCAGTTTATCTATAATTCATCCGGTGTTCCATGTTTCCATGCTCCGGAAGTATCACGGTGATCTGTCCCATGTTTTAGATTTCAGCTCAGTCTAATTGGACAAGGATTTGACTTATGTTTAGGAGCCAGTGGCCATCTTGGACAGGCAGGTCTGAGGGTTGAGGTCAAAGAACATTGCTTCAGTGAAGGTTGAGTGGAGGAGGCGACTTGGGAGACCGAGCATGATATGCGCAGCCATTATCCTCATCTTTTAACCATTTCAGGTATGTTTTTATACTCGTTTGAGGATGAACGTTTGTTTTAAGAGGGGGAGAGTATAACGACCTGACCGGTCGTTTGGAGTATTTTAGCCATGTTTCCCTATTTATTGCATCCTTTATGTTATATTGTGGTTATGTGACTTGCCGGGGTGGCTGATTTGGGTTTCGGATGAGTTTCAGAGTGGTTGGGACACTTAGTCCCAAAGTTGGAAGCTTAAGTTGAAAGAGTTGATCGTAGTTTGAATTTTGTATAGACGACGCCATAATGGAGTTTTGATGGTTTTGATAGCTTCGTATGGTGATTTTAGACTTAGTCGCATGTCCGAATATTTATTTGGAGGTCTGTAGGTCATTTTGGTTTGAATTGGCAAAAGTTGAAAAGTTGAAGGTTTGGAAGATTGTAAAGTTTGACTGAGTTGAATTATTTGATATCGGGTCCGGATTTAGGTTCTGGAAGTTGGAATACGACCGTTGTGTAAATTATGACTTGGTGTGCAAAATTTGAGGTAATTTGGATTTGGTTAAGTATGTTTCGGCATTAGTTTTAGAAGTTAGAAGTTCATTATTTTATTAGGCTTGAATCGATGTGCGATTCGTAGTTTTGGTATGATTTGATATGATTTGGAGCTTCGAGCGAGTTTGTATCTTATTTTAGGACTTGTTGGTATATTCGTACGGGGCCCCCGGGGCCTCGAGTGAGTTTCGGATTGAGTTCGGACCATTTATGCATGTATTGGGATTGCTGGTTTACTATGCTTCTGGTTTCCTTCACTGCGTTCGCTAAGGTTCAGCCACGATCGCGTAGGGTATTAGTTGGCAAATGGATAACTGCTCTTTGATATCGCATAAATGGGGACGCATTCACGGAAAGTTGGAATGTTGTGCATTGAGAACGCGGGTAATGTATCGCGGTCGCGTAGAAGGAAGGTGAGATTGTGCAGAGGCATGCGTTTCTCATTGCGTCCATGTGGAACTGAACGTGATCTCATAACCTGATGATCAGTGGTCAACGTGTTCGCGATTGTAGTCTTGCGATCGCGTATAAGGATTTATGAGCTGGTGGAATTTGTTCTCTGCGATGGTGTGTGCTTTCCCGCGATCACGTAGAGTAAAAACTGGGCAGCAGATATTTAATTTCCAAATCGAAGGTTAAAGTTATTTTTCATCTTTTGAGTTAGAGATCTCGGTTTTGGGCGATTGTGGAAGAGATATTTAAGGATTTGATCGGGGTAAGTGATATGGTTTGTATTTATGGTATAAAGTTATTTTGGCTAGATTCGAGCCTTTCGTAGTTGGATATTCACGGAAAAAGGTTTACTAGTGGATTGAGTTAGCTTGTTTGAGGTAAGTTGCTTGCCTAACTTTGTGTGAGGGAACTACCCCTTAGAATGTAGGTTGATTGTGCTATTTGTGATATGTGAAAGTTGTGTACGCAAGGTGATGAGTGGGCACACGGGCTATATGTGGTATTTGACCAGAATAGGCTATTTGGACTCTTTTCATGCCTTAAATTTAATTGTCATAGCATGTTATATTTTCATTCATTGTTAGTCTACCCTTACATGTATTAATCTACCCTTACATGCCTTATTTCACATTGTTAACACTTGTTTCACCTTTTACTTGTTAATTTCTTTTGTATGCTTTAAATTGAAGTTGTTGTCTTCCTTATTGTCCATTACTTCCTTGATTGTTGAATTGTTTACTTGAAGTTGTTGTTTTCATGGAATAGCTTCTTGTTGAGTTATTGCGGTTGAAGTTGTAAAAGTCATGATTACATTGAGGCAAAGTTGTTAATTGTTGAAATGCCATTCTTGTTAAGCTATTCAATTCCAGTTTGTTATTGTGGAGACTCTTGTATATATTGTGATTGAGCCATGGGATATTTGTTGTGGAAATATTGGTATTGTTAATTCTTTTGGTAAGTTGTGGCATATGGGCACTTGTGGTGCGAGTTATGATATTATTGTGATATTTATGCGCGTGCGGCAGAATGATTAATGTGAATGTGGTGGCATAAGGCGGGATTTATGTGTGTGTTGCTAGTAAGGGAATTACTTGAAGCCACACGGAAATATAAGATGGACTAAAGTGTGTGTAGCTATTTTCGGAAAATATCTTTTCAAACTATCTGAATGTAAGGCTCACGTGGCGGTATAAGGAAAGATTGTGATTGAAATTGTAAAAAGTGAATACGAGGAAGTACCTCAGTTGAGATTCTTGTTAATTATATTTCCTTTCCCTCACTTGTAATTGCCCACATTATTTTATTAATGTTCTTATTATGTGTTTCTTCTGTGTTGCCTTTATTGGTCGAAATTCAGTTATAGCTTATCTTCTTATATTTCTTTATTGCAAAATTTTCCTCGTTTCCCTTAATAGACTGTATTATAGTTGTTCAACTTATTTTCTTATCCTAGTAGGTATTTTGACCTGGCCTCGTCACTACTCTACCGAGGTTACGCTTGATAGTTACTGTGTACCGTTCTGGTGTATTCATACTACGCTTATGCATATCTTTTTGTGCAGATCCAGGTACCTCATATTATACTAGGCATCAGTGCTTTGGCTATACCTCCCGGAGACTTCAAGGTATACCTGCTTGGCGTCTGCAGGCCTTAGAGTCACCCTCTGTCCTTGTTTCTTTTCTACTACCTAATCTTTACTTAGACAATAATATGTTAGAGATGTTTCAGTATATTCGTGTAGAGCTTATGACTAAGTCTCACCAGATTTTGGGAGTTATTCAACTGTATTGTGGAGTTTTTTTTATGATAGCTAGTTGGTTTAAATTTGAAGTTCTATTATTATTTTCGTTATTTCTCTATGTATGTTAGGCTTACCTAGTTTTAGAGATTATGTACTATCACGGCATCCTACGGTGGAGAATTGGAGTCGTGACAGATAGGTGGACGAAAGATATATTTAGCCCTTGGCCAATAGTTGAGGGACCGTTTTGGCCCTTTTCCTTATTATATTCATATGAGTTGATGAAAAATTAAGTTCATCACTTGTAGTGCCCTCACTTGTAATTGCCTGCATTATTTTCTCGATGTTCTTATTATGTGTTTCTTCCGTGTTGCCTTTATTGGTCTAAATTCAGTTATAGCTTATCTTGTTACATTTCTTTATTGCATCATTTTCCTCGTTTCCCTTATTATATTGCACTACAGTTGTTCAACTTATTTTCTTATCCTAGTAGGTATCTTGACTTGGCCTCGTCACTACTCTACTGAGGTTAGGCTTGATACTTACTGGGTACCGTTGTTGTGTACTTGATTGTAGGCTATAATTGCATGTTTTAGTCGCTTATTGCACTTTAATTTACAACACTTTTATTGTGTTTGAGCTTTAATCACTAGTGTTTTGTACTTACTGCGTGTTTTATGCCTTGTAGAAGTGATTACGAGCTATGTAGATATTACAGAATGAATTCGAGCTATTTGCAGCTTTGAAGTCTGAGTAAATACCAAAGGGATTAAGTAGGGATCGTGTTCGGGGGTCGAGGACCAAGTCTGGATGTCAAAACGCACGAAAACATCCATACTTCCGCGGCGCATGGGGCACCGCGCGTCTATATTTTCCTGTTGTCTAGCAGAAATCAACTCTCTGGATTTCCTCACTAATGGCCCGCATGGCGCGTCGCCCCATGCAGTGCGCGTGTGCATGTTTTACAAAGTAATTATCCTATTTCGGCTTAGAGAAGGTGATTTCATTTGGGTCCGACCCTACTTAGTATAAATACATGGAAACACATTATTTTATGGACTTTTGACATATTGGAGACCTAAGGAGGAGTTGGAGAAGAAAAAGCACAAAGAGTTCATTATTCAATCCTCACTCAAGACTCGAGTTTGGGTCGTTTTATGTTTTCCTTTACTTTAAAGATATTTGTGATGAATTGATCCATATCTTTAGAGTAGTTCTCTTTAGGGTTTCATGGATTTGGTGTATTGATATTTGTTTGTTGATTATAATTCTAGTTGTTTTGTATTGAAGCATTTTTGGATGATTCAATTGTTGCATCTATACTCACTAGTTCATATAATCGAGAGAGGTACTACTTGTGATATCTTTGAATTATATTGTTGGTTGAGTTCATTAATTCTTCTTAGTAATCGAAAGAGGTTAGTTGAATTATTGATTAAAACTAGTTAGGAGAATAATCGAAGAGGTTCTCCTAAAGACCAGCTTATGCCAAATTTTTGAAGGAGGTCCTTACAAAGAAGAGGAAGATAGAAGAGACCTCAGTGGTCAAGCTCACAGAGCATTGCAGTGCGATATTGCAAAACATACTCCCACAAAAGTATGGAGATCCAAGGAGTTTTACTATACCTTGCTCTTTAGGCTCTATTAATTTTGATAAATGTTTTTGTGATTCTGGTGCCTCAATTAACTTAATGCCTCTATCTATTTATAGGAAACTGGAGAAGGAGATTAGAGAGATTAGGTCAGTGTCAATATCTTTGCAGTTGGTAGACCAAACGACTCTGATACCCGAGGGGATAGTGGAAGATGTCTTAGTTCGGGTAGATAAGTTCATATTTCCTGTAGATTTTATAATGATGAATATGGAGGAGACCAAGGAGGTCCCCATCATCTTAGGAAGACCATTCTTATCACCGGGTAGAGCAATATTAGATATACATGAGAGAAAGCCCATGCTTAGAGTAGGTGAGGAGATTGTAACTTTCGAGATGAATGTAGAAATGGGGGTAAAAAAGGAGAAGCCAGCTGCAAGTGTTGAGTGGAAAGTGAAGGACTCAAAAGAGAAGTCTGCGGGGAGTGAGAAAGATAAGTGTGTGGTGCACCAAGAAGGAGGAGAAGAAGTTGTCTGCATGGATGTGCGCATTAGTTCGAAGCCGAGGAATGGATCCCTACTTTGACTCAGACCCATACTAGATGTTCAGAGAAGTTTCCTTTACCTTATACTTTTAATTGTGTCTCATGGGGACATGCCACAACTTAAAGTGTGGGGTGGGGAATATGTTGTATATTTTATGTATATGTGTTAGTTTAGTTTTTGTTTTAGTAGTTAGGGATAGATAAGAATTGAAAAAACATAAAAAAATTTAACATTTTCGATTTTTCCCGACAATGGATATCATTCGACGGGTTACTTGAGAGATTAAAGTCGAAAGAAAAAGACAAAAAAAATTCTTTTGTTAGGTAGTGTAATAATTCCTCCTTGGTGTTTTTTTGTGCCGCGATTCTTTTTCAAGGGTTTTATTTGAACCGGGTGTAGTTAGTTTTTATTTTATTTTTTGGAGTAGGAAACCTTGTGCTATGATTTGAATTGAAAGCAATATCTCTTAACTTTATATGCCTTGAGAATAGTGAGTGCTTTAGTGTGACGCTTAGACTTAGTTTTTGACTCTTGTATAATTACCTTAAATTGTATGATCTTAACTTTGCTTAACTACTTTGAATAAAGTGTCTTGATGAGTCTGATCCTGAATGGGTTATGTGCCATGTGGGTGTAAGGTTTTGTGTTATTCTGTGCATTGCATTTGATGTCTAGAACTTGCCCCGTGTGTTTGCAAAGCGAAATAGTAGTTTATTCAGTCTTGGAAGTGATATAGGAATTTTTTGTTGAGCCAGTTATATGCTATTACCCACCTAATTGTTATGTATCGTAGTTAACCCCTTTGAGTCTGTAATCCTATATCCTTGGCAACCACATTACAAGCCCTACCCATTTGTTCGAATTGACTATCTATATGAACCTTGTACCTCTCATGAGCACTTGAATTTGTTATGAACTTTGTAAAAGTTAAAGTGTGGGGTGTTGGTTTGGCTTTTGAGTGGAACTATTAAAATATGAGAAAGGTGCATTGTTTTGAAAAAGTAAGAACCACTTGAATTGAATAAGAAAAGAAAAAGAAAAATAGTTGTATTGTTGTGAAAAAATATTCCTTGATAGTGGTAATTCTTAATGTATTTGTGCTTAAAGAAGTAGGGAGTTAATGTATATTGATGTGAAGGTGGAGTTTTGGTTTGACATAAGTGTGGGATTTTAAACAGTAAAATGTATGTATTAAAGTGCTTAGAGAGGTGTAGTCACTCTTATATCTAAATGTATCCTACCCATCCCGCAACCTAAATTACAACCAGTTAAAGTCCTACTTGATCCTTGACTGAATGAGCTCAATTAGTAGAGTAGTACACTACGGGCAAACNTGATCCTTGACTAAATGAGCTCAATTAGTATAGTAGTACACTACGGGCAAGCCTATGGTATGTCTTTTGTGGCATATGAATGTTGTTTCTGAGAGTGAGTGAATTATTTCTATTGTAAATTCCTAATTGTTCTTAAATTTTATTGTATGTGGAACTACTTTCTATTGTTGTGTGAGGGCACTTGCTTCATGAAGGAAAGGAAATGTTAGTGACCTTTGTGTTAGAGTAAGTGAGCAGGTTATAAATAATGCATAGTGCTTGTGAGTCAAATCTTGAGATGAGGATGTTACGTTAAAATACTTAATCTATTTTAAATATTCTTGGTATGATGAGTTATGAGAGTTATTTAAAAAGGTCGTGTCTATGTGAAGTGTAGTTTGATTGCTCGAGGACGAGCAATGGGTTAAGTGTGGGGTGTTGATAGTAGGCTATAATCTCATGTTTTAGTAGCTTATTGCACTCTAATTTACTGTACTTTTATTATGTTTGACTTTAATCATTAGTGTTTTATACTTACTGCGTGTTTTATGCCTTGTAGGAGTGATTTCGAGCTATGTATATGTTACGGAATGAATTCGAGCTATTTGGAGCTTTTAAGTCTGAGTAAAAGCCTGAGGGATTAAGCTGGGATTGTGTTCGGGGGTCGAGGACCAAGTCTGGATGTCAAAACGCACGAAACAATCCGTACTCTGAGAAAACCCCACTGTCGCGGCGCGTGGGGCGCTGCGCGTGTACATTTTCCTACTGTCTGTTTAGAAATCAACTCTCCGGATTTCCCTACTAATGCCCTGTATGGCGCATCGCCCCATGCGGCGCGCCTGTGCAAGTTTTACAAAGTAATTATCCTATTTCGGCTAGGAGAAGGTGATTACGTCTAAGTCTGACCCTACTTGGTATAAATACATGGAAAAATATTATTTTTCAGATTTTTGTCATATTGGAGACCTAAGGAGTAGTTGGAGAAGCAAAAGCACAAGAAGTTCATCATTCAATCCTCACTCAAGACCCGAGTTTGGATCGTTTTATATTTTCCTTTACTTTAAACATATTTGTGATGAATTGCTCCATATCTATGGAATTGTTCTCTTTAGGGTTTGATGGATTTAGTGTATTGATATTGTTTTGTGGATTATAACTCTAGTTTTATGTATTGAAGCATTTTTGGATGATTTAATTGTTGCATCTATACTCACTAGTTCATGTAATCGAGAGAGGCATTTCTTCTGATATCTTTGCATTATATTGTTGGTTGAGTTCATTAATTCTTCTTAGTAATCGAAAGAGTCTAGTTGAATTATTGATTAAACCTAGTTAGGAGAATAATCGAAAGAGGTTCTCCTAAAGATCAATCCACTACGCATTCTTGCATATCTTCCCGTGCTTAAATTTGTTCATCTTGTGAGGTTAAAACTTAATCGAGAGAGGAGTGTTTTGCTGAACGTTTGTACTAATAATTGAGTGAATTCGAGATATTCACTTGAACATTAGAAGTGAATTATCTAGAGTTAGATCCCAAACAATTATCTTGCACATATCCTATAAAATCCTATCTTCTCCCATTGATATCTTTCTTTATTTATTCTTTATTTCGATTGTCATTAGTCAATAGTTCTAGATTCTTAGTTAATTATAGTTTTAATCACATAAATCTCAACTGTTGATCATCTTGTATAGCAATTAAACTAAAAAATATGAAACACTATTTAAATCCAATCCCTGTGGATACAATATTATATTATACTATCTTTGACTAGCGACTATAATTTAAGTGGTGTTTTGTGCTAGTCAGTATTCATACCATGCTTCTGCACATCTTTTTGTGCAGATCCAGGTACCTCATATCAGACTAGGCATAAGTGCTTTGGATATATCTCTCGGAGACTTCAAGGTATACCTGCTTGACGTCTGCAGGCCTCAGAGTCACCCTCTGTCCTTATTTCTTTTCTACTACCTAATATTTACTTAGACAATAATATGTTAGAGATGTTTCAGTATATTTGTGTAGAGCTTATCACTCAGTCTCACCAGATTGTGGGAGTTAATCAGCTATATTGTGGAGTTCTTTTATGATATCTAGTTGGTTTAAATTTGAAGTTCTATTATTATTTCCGTTATTTCTCTATGTATATCAGGCTTACCTAATTTTAGAGATAATGTGCTATCTCGACATCCTATGATGGAAAATTGGGCTCGTGACAGATAGGTGGACAAAGGGTATATTTAGCCCTTGGTCAATAGTCCATGGACAATTTTGGCCCTTTTCCTTATTATATTCATAAGAGTTGATGAAAAAGTAAATTCATCACTTGTCATTGCCTGCATTATTTTCTTGATACTCTTATTATGTGTTTCTTCCGTGTTACCTTTATTAGTCGAAATTCAGTTATAGCTTATCTTGTTATATTTCTTTATTGCATCATTTTCCTCGTTTCCCTTATTAGACTGTACTACAATTGTTTAGCTTATTTTTTATCCTAGTAGGTATCTTGACCTGGCCTCGTCATTACTCTACCGATGTTAGGCTTGATACTTACTGGGTACCGTTGTAGTATACTCATACTACGCTTCTGCACATCTTTTTGTGCAGATTCAGGTACTTCATATCAGATTAGGCATCAGTGCATTGGCTATACCTCTCGGAGACTTCAAGGTATACCTATTTGGCATCTGCAGGCCTCACATTCACCCTCTATCCTTGTTTCGTTTCTACTACTTACTCTTTACTTAGACAATGATGTGTTAGAGATGTTTCAGTATATTCGTGTAGAGCTTATGACTCAGTTATACCAGATTTTAGGAGTTATTCAGCTGTATTGTGGAGTTCTTTTATGATAGCTAGTTGGTTTAAATTTGAAGTTCTATTATTATTTCCGTTATTTCTCTATGTATGTTAGGTTTACCTAGTTTTAGAGATTATGCGCTATCACGGCATCCTACGGTGGAAAATTGGAATCGTGACAGATAGGTGGACGGAAGATATATTTAGCCCTTGGACAATAGTTCAGGGACAATTTTGGTCCTTTTCCTTATTATATTCATATGAGTTGATGAAAAATTAAATTCATCACTTGTAATTGCCCTCACTTGTAATTGCCTGTATTATTTTCTTGATGTTCTTATTATGTGTTTCGTCTGTGTTGCCTTTATTGGTCGAAATTCTGTTATAGCTTATCTTGTTATATTTATTTATTCAATCATTTCCCTCGTTTCCCTTATTAGACTGTACTATAGTTGTTCAGCTTATTTTCTTATCCTAGTAAGTATTTTGACCTGGCCTCGTCACTACTCTACCGAGGTTATGTTTGATACTTACTAGGTACCGTTGTGGTGTACTCATACTACACTTCTGCACATCTTTTTGTGCAGATCCAGGTACCTCATATCAAACTAGCCATCAATACTTTGGCTATGCCTCTCGGAGACTTCAAGGTATACATGCTTGGCATCTGCAAGCCTCAGAGTCACCCTCTATCCATGTTTCTTTTCTACTATTTACTCTTTACTTAGACAATGATGTGTTAGAGATGTTTCAGTATATTCGTGTAGAGCTTATGCCTCAGTCTCATCAGATTTTGGGAGTTATTCAGCTGTATTGTGGAGTTCTTTTATGATTGCCACAATTTCAAGTTTGATGGCAAAACTAATTTTGAAGACTGGCATCAATATATGAAATATTTTTTCAATGTTGTTGGATTATGGCCCATTGTTGAAACAGGATTTGAGGAACCCCCAGAAGGTACAACATTGACAGGTGATGCGGCTATGCAATTAGAAAAAAATAGACAATTGGATTATAAGGCACGTTACTATCTCACCAGTAAGGTTGCGTGTATCTAACAAATTTTTGCATGCAAAATCAACAAAGGAAGCTTGGACAATCTTGGTGAATTCACATCGAGGTTCCGCCGAAGTAAATAAAGTCNTTCACCCTCTATCCTTGTTTCGTTTCTACTACTTACTCTTTACTTAGACAATGATGTGTTAGAGATGTTTCAGTATATTCGTGTAGAGCTTATGACTCAGTTATACCAGATTTTAGGAGTTATTCAGCTGTATTGTGGAGTTCTTTTATGATAGCTAGTTGGTTTAAATTTGAAGTTCTATTATTATTTCCGTTATTTCTCTATGTATGTTAGGTTTACCTAGTTTTAGAGATTATGCGCTATCACGGCATCCTACGGTGGAAAATTGGAATCGTGACAGATAGGTGGACGGAAGATATATTTAGCCCTTGGACAATAGTTCAGGGACAATTTTGGTCCTTTTCCTTATTATATTCATATGAGTTGATGAAAAATTAAATTCATCACTTGTAATTGCCCTCACTTGTAATTGCCTGTATTATTTTCTTGATGTTCTTATTATGTGTTTCGTCTGTGTTGCCTTTATTGGTCGAAATTCTGTTATAGCTTATCTTGTTATATTTATTTATTCAATCATTTCCCTCGTTTCCCTTATTAGACTGTACTATAGTTGTTCAGCTTATTTTCTTATCCTAGTAAGTATTTTGACCTGGCCTCGTCACTACTCTACCGAGGTTATGTTTGATACTTACTAGGTACCGTTGTGGTGTACTCATACTACACTTCTGCACATCTTTTTGTGCAGATCCAGGTACCTCATATCAAACTAGCCATCAATACTTTGGCTATGCCTCTCGGAGACTTCAAGGTATACATGCTTGGCATCTGCAAGCCTCAGAGTCACCCTCTATCCATGTTTCTTTTCTACTATTTACTCTTTACTTAGACAATGATGTGTTAGAGATGTTTCAGTATATTCGTGTAGAGCTTATGGCTCAATCTCATCAGAATTTGGGAGTTATTCAGTTGTATTGTGGAGTTCTTTTTATGATAGCTAGCTGGTTTAAATTTGAAGTTCTATTATTATTTACGTTATTTCTCTATGTATGTTAAGCTTACCTAGTTTTAGAGATTATGTGCTATCACGATATCCTATGGTGAAAAATTGGGGTCGTGACACATAGGTGGACGAAAGGGTATATTTTGCCCTTGGACAATAATTCAGGGACAATTTTAGCCCTTTTACTTATTATATTCATATGAGTTGATGAAAAATTAAATTCATAATTAATGTTTTTATTAATTATTTGAGTTAATATATTATTTATTTAAAAGATAGTCAAGATACTAATTGTTATTTACGATATTAGTTATCAATTTGTAATTAGTTAATACTTTTATTTTAAAGGATCAAATGTCCAATAACTAATGATCAGTCACTGACTAATATTGCTCGATCAATATCAGGATTATTTGACCACCTTGGTGTTCACTAAAACAAAGGTCAAATTATTAAAAAGAATAAAGAAGAGGGAGGAAGTGAAAAAAAAATGACCGGAAAACTTTTCGGTGAGAATTTACGTTTTCCAACAAGTTAGTATTTGGGTTGGGTAAGTTAGAAAATCGGGTATTTTTTGGGGATATTTTTGAATCGATAAATGAATGGATGGTATATTTAGCCCTGATCAATAGTTCTGGGGCAATTTTGGTCTTTTTTATTCAGTTTAATTGAATTAGATCAGTAATAAAATGACATGTGAAATTTAAATAATTGTTTTTTAATTCGAGTTGATTGTTGGTGATACACGCAAAAATAGACCGAAAAGATATGGTTGGGGCCATTTTTGAATCAATAGGTTGGCGAAGGATATATTTAGCCCTTGGGCAATAGTTCAGGGACAATTTGGCCCTTTTTCGTGTTATATTCATATGAGTTGATAAAAAATTAAATTCATAACTAGAATTTTTATTGATTAGT
>AWOL01S0283037.1:0-11906 GCA_000715115.1 Nicotiana otophora
GTGTACTTCGCTAGAGACACGGCAAGTTCCTCTTCAGAATCAAACACTTCAACTTTCCCTTTACTTTTCCCTGTCACAGTCTCAGCCATTGATGATTTAGTTCTAAACTGAGATTTCGTCGAGTTTGTACTCAATACTGAGATTCTCCTATGTGAGAGCGAGCAAAAAAGCGACTTGCCAATAATAGATGCAGAGATCAACGGCAGAGATCGGCAAAGAGGAGAGAATCGGATAGGTGAGATGCGCAAGTTAGCAGAGACAGAGCGAGAAGAAGAGGCTAAGCGCACTGTGCACTCTGTCATTTTATATAGGAATGGAAAGTGAGAAAGACTGGTCCACCGGCGACTGGGAAAGAAAGAGCGTAGCGTGCTGGAGCTTTTAGGGTAGGTGAGTGAGTACCTGGGGCGTGGCATTCGATGAAAGGGTAGGGATCACTGACTGACACGTGTGCTACTGTCGTTTAACGTAGTTGGTGTTGGTAAAGATGTTTTGATATGTACTTAATTTTTATTATAGATCATAATTAATTAATATATAATTTATTTTAATATTTAATTTAATCACAATAAATTGGTAATATACTTTGATGTAATTACACAAGATTATACAAGAGACTTACCTTGTCTCAAAGTCCACTTTTCCGATCAAATGTTGCGTAAAACCTCAATTCGATGCCGAAAAATTCGAAATTATCCAAAAGTTATATAATTAATTAATTAATAAATTAATATATAATTTATTTTAATATTTAATTTGATCACAATAAATTGGTAATATACTTTGATGTAATTACACAAGATTATACAAGAGACTTACATTGTCTCAAAGTCCACTTTTCCGATCAAATGTTGCGTAAAACCTCAATTCGATGCCGAAAAATTCGAAACTATCCAAAAGTTATATAAAATAATTAATACATGTTCAATAATTCGAAATTGATCTATTAAATAAATTACCCTATCCAAAATGGTAAAATTTCTAAAATTCACCTCGAGAAAAACGTTACCCATAATCTCAAGAACTCAAATATATAATTTCCATCAAATTCCATAACCACTTTCGTGGTTAAAATCTTATTTTTATAAAAATCTAGGTTTTTCATCTAAACCCTTGATTTTCAAGATTTACTAGTTATTATCTACCCATAATCTATGTATTTAACTCAAGGTGTGTAGAATTAACTTAGACAAGGTGGGTTGCTCTGATGGTAAGCACACTCCACTTCCAACCAAGAGGTTGTGAGTTCGAGTCACCCCAAAAGCAAGGTCGGGAGTTCTTGGAGGGAAGGATGTCGAGGGTCTATTGGAAATAGCCTCTCTACCCCAAGGTAGGGGTAAGGTCTGCGTACACACTACCCTCCCCAGACACACCTAGTGGGATTATACTGTGTTGTTGTTGTTGTTGTTGTTGTTGTGTAGAATTAACTTACCTTCTAATTGCTAGTTGAAATCCCCTCTCAAAAAGCTCTGAAATCGCCCAAACATGGAAGAAAAATGGACTAAAATTAACTGATACTCGTCCGTTTTTAAGGTTCTGCCCAAGCAAGTTTTTTGCACATGCGAAGGGATTGACCGTACATGCGGCTTCGCACCTGTGGAAATTCCTCGGAGGTGCGAGTTTCACTCGACATGCCCAGTCTCGCACCTGTGCGTTCGCAGGTGCGCAAAAATTCCGCATCTGCGGTGGTCGCCTGCCCTCCCCTTTCCGCTTCTGCGATGGTCGCACCTGCGACTGTCCAAGCGCAGGTGCGATCGTACCAGAAGCAGAAAGCTTCAGCATTTTTCTCCCAAGTCCGAAATTAGTCCGAGCCTCATCTGGTTAACACTTGGGGCTCCCGGGGGCCCGCCCGAACATAACAACAAGTTTGAAATCATAAAACGGACTTGCTCAAACACTCGGAACGTGGAGTCCTCCTATAAAAATATAGTTCCTTTGGATGGGATATAGAGACCGTATTTCCACTATTCCGAGTGTAGCTTAAGTTAATCTTTACATCAATATCCCTTCCAACAAACAAACAAAAATCTTTCTTAACAACCCATAAAGATGTGGATGAATTATCAGCCAACATGCACAAAATTAAACATTCAACTTCGTAATTGTCAGTAACTTTCTTTTGGTTATGTTAGAGAGCCAAAATCTAATCTATAAAATATGATACTGAAAAAGACGAAAATTACCTCTAAAAGATCCGCGTATAGATGTTTTGTGTTGCAATAGCGTGAATACAATGAAATTATTTATATAGANCCTCTCAAAAAGCTCTGAAATCGCCCAAACATGGAAGAAAAATAGACTAAAACTAACTGATACTCGTCCGTTTTTAAGGTTTTGCCCAAGCAAGTTTTTCGCACATGCGAAGGGATTGACCGTACATGCGGCTTCGCACCTGTGGAAATTCCTCGGAGGTGCGAGTTTCACTCGACATGCCCAGTCTCGCACATGTGCGTTCGCAGGTGCGCAAAAATTCCACTTCTGCGATGGTCGCACCTGCGACTGTCCAAGCGCAGGTGCGATCGTACCAGAAGCAGAAAGCTTCAGCATTTTTCTCCCAAGTCCGAAATTAGTCCGAGCCTCATCTGGTTAACACTTGGGGCCCCCGGGGCCCCGCCCGAACATAACAACAAGTTTGAAATCATAAAACGGACTTGCTCAAACACTCGGAACGTGTAGTCCTCCTATAAAAATATAGTTCCTTTGGATGGGATGTAGAGACCGTATTCCCACTATTCCGAGTGTAGCTTAAGTTAATCTTTACATCAATATCCCTTCCAACAAACAAACAAAAATCTTTCTTAACAACCCATAAAGATGTGGATGAATTATCAGCCAACATGCACAAAATTAAACATTCAACTTCGTAATTGTCAGTAACTTTCTTTTGGTTATGTTAGAGATCCAAAATCTAATCTATAAATATGATACTGAAAGAGACGAAAATTACCTCTAAAAGATTCGCGTATAGATGTTTTGTATTGAAATAGCGTGAATACAATGAAATTAATTATATAGATGCAATATGTATTTCATGCGTGGGATATTGTTATGGGTTTGAAACTCAAAGCATATGGGATTTTACTTTTATTTCGTGTAATTGTCCGGGTACAATTAGTATAGTATTAAAACTTTACATTGGATTATAATTTTAAAAAGTTTTATCATTAGTTGGTATCAGATTCCCAAATATTAGGCAAATTCGTATTAGATATTACTATTTTATCCAATATGGAACTATCTTTTAGACAAAATATAAGGGTATAAAAGACGATCAATATTTTAAGAATATTTTTGTCATTCAACATTTAGTGTAAAATATTCGTGCTTTTATAATAACTAGTTTCTATGTTCGTGCGTTGCACGAATATCTTGTATCAAATATTACCAAAAGCTATTGTCAATAACAAGAATTGTAAAAATTATATTGGATGGAATTGTAAAGTTTGATTGTTAATTTTGCATAATTTTGCATGATAAGCTTGTTAAATTGTATGAGAGTGCAATCTTGCCCTCACGAACAATTGGCAAATTTGAGCTGCACTTCCCTTGATATTAGGGCAATAAATTTCTTCTCCTATTTAAATTCACGTCTCTCGGATAAATCTTTCATCTAATACAACTCTTCCATCTAATAATGCTCATGTCCTCTTTTCAAGGGATTAATTTGAATTTATATAGAATATAAATGCTGATCAATAATTTATTTTTTTAAACTAAAAGTTAGAGTGAGGAACTTATAATATTTTAAACACTCACTCCCTCAACTAAATAGATTAGAGATCAACAAAAGAAAATGTGAGTGAAATACTATTGATTCACGATTATACTCGTCGTGGTGTCATATTCTAGCCTATAGGTGAAATACTGCATGGAACTTCACAAACTATTATTTGAGGTAAGAGACATCTTGTGGTGCGACCTGTGGTGCGATTCGATTATAAGTAAAAAAAAACACGAAAAATTGAGAGAGTCTTTTTCTTAGAGTAATTTTTCTTCGTAACGTCAATTCTCTCCCGAGATCTATTACATGAATTTTGAAGATGGACCGAGTTTGTAATTAGTATTTGTATATTTCCATAATATGAATCATTTGAGCGAGTTCTTTCTTATTATTTTATTTTGGAGAAAATATTGGAGACACTATTTTTATTTTCACACGGAAATCTGAGTTCAACCGGTCTAAGATTTTTATGGTAAGTCTAAGGTTATCCATTTGTTTGTACAAGTACTATCAGTATCGTATTTGTTTTTTTAATACCGTATCGTATCCATTTTTAATGATCTTTTTTGTACAAGTACTATCAGTATCGTATGGTGATTTTCTTCATGTCATTCTATGATCTATTGTGTTGAAAAATCATTGACCTACTGTATTTTATTGTATAATTTATTTTCTGATAGTGGTATCGGGTCAACTTGTGTGCATCTCGACTATTTCATCGAAATACGTAATTGAATAACTCCGCTCATCAAAATTTAGGCAAATACGAATAAATTATTGTGTTGTATACACAACACATCCATAGAAAGGTTTGAGAGTGGCGGTTGAAAATCATCATTCTTAGGTAGTTGCATCTTCAAGTCAAGTTAAATTTGTAGTTGCTGGGAACCATAAGCTAGAACGAAATATGAAAGTCAAAAGAAATAACGAAATTTAAGATTACAAAATTTGAATTCATTGATTAGGATTTTGATAAAATTTAATATTGAGGGCACTTATTTTTTAATATAGCTGCAAATTATAGTGTAAGAAACTAATAATCTCTATATGTTTCATCGGTAATAAATTATGATCTTTGGAAAGTCGTTCAAAGTTAGTCTTAAATCAAAGAGAACATGAATTTCTGGTGGATAATATATATTTTTTGAGTCGTCATGCTTTCTTTTTCTTTGTAATTTTTACCCTTTAATAATATACAAAATAAATTGATAACATTACTATTTAAGTCTAACTATAGCACATAATACTTTCGAAATGATACTCGATAATTGTACGTTAATATACATTATTTAGTAAGTAATATGTATATAATTTTTAAAATTTTATACTCAACGAGATGGGGTACACGCGTATACTTAGCGAAATCTCGTTCGTCTTTTTTATCCTTTAATAATAACTTTTACATTGGACAAACTAGTGTTAGTACCCGCACAATGTGCGGATAATATTATGATCATGCTAAATTCTATAAATAAAAAAGAACAAANGTACTCATACTACGCTTATGCACATCTTTTTGTGCAGATCCAAGTACATCTTATCAGACCATGCATCAGTAAACTAGCTGTACGAGGAGACTTCGAGGTATATTTTTCAGTGTCCGCAGACTCTGGAGTCCCATTCTATCGTACTATGTTGTCTTCGTTATTTGCTTTAGACTCTGATGTATAGAGACATAGAGAATAAATTCTTAGAAGCTTATAACTTATTTCTACCGGGTTTTGGGAGTCGAAATTGTTTGAATTGTAGTTTATTTATTTCAGATATTTATTATTATTTCGCATTGATAGGCTTACCTAGTCTTAGAGACTAGGTGCCATCACGACATATTACAGAGAAAATTTGGGGTCGTGACAATATTTGACCCTTTTTCCGTATAAAATAATACTTTTTTGCTGAGTTAAAAAGATCCAAATATGCGCATAAACTATTGAAAATAGAACAATTATGCCATCCATTTGCATTTGGGTACAATAGGAGGGCACAATTTTGTACCCAAATACCCACATCAAAGAAATGTAAAAGTGGAATAAGTGATAGTAACTTATGGATGTATCGATATGTGGTGGCAAATTAAAATAGAAAGACGAAACAAAATCAAATTCACCATTAATTACTTGGTACTCTAATAATAAGATTTTGCATTAAGAATTGATATTACAATGTAAAAGGTCATTTTATTACGGATACATCAATGATGAACAATGGCATAGTATCCTTTGAGCATATCCGGATTCGAGTCTCTCTAATGGGGTATTGTTTGGTTATCTTACATGTTAGGACTTAGGAGTTCAAAGAATATAAAACCAAATCACACGAATTTGATCCAGTAAGAAAATAATAAGTGAAGCTGGCCGGAGGAATTTTCCCGTGAGATTTTTCGTCATCGTAGTAATTACTACGTAAAAGATATGGAACGACATTCCTTTCTCTTTTTCTTTTACAGAGAAGACTTTTTCTCCAACGTGGATTTTTAACTCAGCAAAAAAGTATTATTTTATACGGAAAAGGGTCAAATATGCCCTTGAACTATTGAAAATAGAGCAATTATGCCCTCCATTTATATTTGGGTACAAAATTATCCTTGATGTGGAGTTTGTTAGTCGGGAGGGGCAAAAGTGAACCACTTTATTAACGGCAAGGATAATTTTGTACCAAAATACAAACGGAGGGCATAATTGCTCTATTTTCAATAGTTCAGGAGCATATTTTGACCTTTTTCCGAAAAAATAAACCTTCTTTCTTCTTTGAAAAAAATTTAAACACCTTCTTTCTTCCTTGTACTTCAAAGTTCAAACCATTTCATCTTCCACTACAAAAATTTATCACTACTCCGTCAACTTCGCCAGCAAACTTTTTTTTTTTCTCACACAAGAAAATTATTCTCACACAAGTATTACATATCATGTCTTACACATGATAAAATTTCTCGTGCCTCCCTGTCCTCCCTAGTTGTTAAAGTCCAAAATTATCTTGCATTCTTTCCTCTTCTTCCAAGTTATCTCGTTCAATACAGCTCTACCAATCTCCGCTTTCGTATCTTCTTCTGGAAAATAAATCATTCACCAAAAAGAAAAAGAAATTGTAGTAAAAATCAACAATTCAAACTCTCGGCACTTCTTTTCAGGCCAAAACTTTTTTTTGTTCTGCCACTTCTATTCTTATTTTATAAAAAATTTCATCTTACCTTACCAAATTCTCCTATACAAAAATAGATTGTCACTATACAATTTATATAAAATAGACTGTCACTATATAAAATATATACAAAATAGACTGTCACTATACAAAAAAATATACTAAATAGACTGTCACTATACAATTTATATACAATAGACTGTCATTATATAATTTATATACAATAGACTGTTACTATACAAAATATTTACAAAATAGACTGTCACTGTACAAAAAATATACAAAGTCACTATACAAAAAATATACAAAATAGACATTTCGAAATATTAGATGTAATATGTTTGGGCCGGAGGAACATTTCGTGTCAATGGAGAAAAATATGGGCTATTAAAATTTGGACAAAAAACATAACTAAACAATATTTAAAGAAAGTTTGAATATCCGTAGCCACAATATTTAATTGTCATTCTATGGCACCTAAATATTAACATAGCATAGTAGATTCAAAAAAAATCCCTAAAATCAAGCTAGACAATAATCAACCCTAACATATTATTCCTTATTTTTCGCTCATAATTAAATCCCCAAAGATTCCTTCTCAAACAAAGGCAATGAATCATAAACCTCAAAGTTAAGAATCATACACCGAAATTTAAAGATCTGTTTAATTATTTTCTAAAGAAAATGAAACAATACGGCCTATAGTTTTTCCTTTTATAATTCAAATTAGGATACTACACATTATGTTTTAACATGTTACAAATTTGTTGGTGGACCGAGAATCATGTTTGTAACTATCCAAATAATCTATTCTTTTTTCTTGCTATAAAATATTATCCTTATAAATTTTCTTTCATTTTGTATCATTTAGAAAATATGAAACTAATAAATCTAGAATATGTAATGTATAATAATATACATATGGAATCAAACAATTATAAAATAATATCAAATATTACTCTTATATATATTGAGGATAACAATTTAAACAATACTACAACGTTGAATATACCATATATTTTTTTATAAAAAACATTTACATTGAAATATATACACTGTTTATGTAATGTATATCATTATGAAATATACATTATATTTTATTACGTTTGCAAAGATATGGAGAAGTCTAAAAAATATTTCATGTCAAATATACATAAATTATATTCAGATTACACCCAAAATACATAAACGATACATTTTTTTATATATGTGCATATGCTTTACAAGTCATATATGCAGCAATGTATAAACTAGTGTTAGTACCCGCACAATGTGCGGATAATATTATGATCATGCTAAATTCTATAAATAAAAAAGAACAAATTATATGAATAACTATTGACATAAATTTAAATATTATAACCCCATATATAGTCGGTGATACAAACAAATAAAAATACAATATGATTCAAAAATAAATACTCATTCCCTTTCAATTTACATAAAATATTTTTCTTATTAGTCTGTTCCAAAAGAATGATACATTTATGTATTTAAAAATAATTTAACTTTAAATTTTTTATTTTACCCATTTTACCTAGAATGAGAAGTTATTACACTCATACAAATATTATGGCCTCACAAAACTTTTAGGTACTTAAGTTTCAAAAGTCTTCTTTTTCGTTCTTAAACTCCGCGTCAAGTCAAATTATCTCATATATATTGAAACTGAGTGAAGTCATACTATATAGAGTAATAACCAACAAAAATACATTTAGTAATATTCTAATTTAAATTATAAAAATATATTATATTATTATCTCAACATAATAACTTCTCACATCAATATCAACTTCTACCAACCTAAAATTACACAATGATAAATTAATATATACATACATGATAATTTATTAACAACCAATATATTCTAACTTTTGGGAGTTACCAACTTATAAAACAGTTGGATCGTAATTTGCTCAATAATTTTAATGTCAACTCAATTTTAACCACACAATTAAAGTCACTTTGTTTTTAACAATTTAAATGACACCTTTGGGATATAGTTAAGATTAATATATTATAGTTAAATAAATGTTAACCTACTTTAAATATTTTTCTTCTACCATGCACATGTACTAAAATAAGATGAGTTTTTACATGTAATTCATAATTAAATGAATTTTACCTTATGATTTTTGTAATTAACTTTATTTTGTATAAATAGCAATTCCAAATAGTGCAATTATATTCCTCTAAATGTTTACCCTATCCAAATCTATTTCATTCTAATTGACACATATATGACCCATCGGTTGCTCGATCAATTGGCTCATACAATTTGAGAAAATATAAATATCAACAACGGGCTAAAAAGTCACCGTCCATACTTGAGCCATTAGAGAAGAATCTATCCTCCCTTCTTATCTATTTTAGCATAGCAACCGCTAGCACTAATAGAAAAATAAAAAAACAAAAAAAATGTATCTATGGCTTCCAAACAATTGAGATATAAAATAAATTATAAAATATTGGATAATTAATTTTACCGTAAGGCAACACAATTGACATTTGTTTAGCCGATGTCTGAGTCGATTCATAGTTTAAAACATTATCCCCGCATAAATGTATGTCATCAGTTCCTTTATTCTTGTGTAAATTTATGATTGATTAACTCCCTTCTAACATTATTGGAGTTGCTTAAAAACTGATCGAATCGAACTGCATTTATGTGACCATTCTCTTTATGATAATCATTTTAAAAGTATCGACTCCAAACTACATACATCACACATCTTGATTCTCAAAACTGAAATGCTAATTGAGCAAGAGATATAGATTTATTTTTAAATTAATTAAAAGTATCAATTTACCCACACTATCTTTATACCCCCTCTTTTTATATTATTCCCTCTACTATGAAATTTTATATAATTATTTCATTTATATGGAAGTTTGACTTTAAATTTCCATTTAAATTAACTATATAAGAATTTAAATTATATTTAAATTTTTTAAATTTGTTTCTCAGAATTATGTCAATTGTTTATTTATTTTAGTTTTATCTATTATAACGATTTTAAATACGTGTACCTTATTTATATAGCATAACTTAGCTCATTATTATTTTAAAAACTTTCTCTTCTCAAAAAACAAATAAGTCTTATCATTATGTATACATCTACTACTGAAATTATTTAATTACATATTTATTGTATTACCCATAACTTAGAGTTATTCATATTATTGTCCACAACTCCTATTAGTAGATGAATTTAGTTTTTTTTCTTATAAAAATTATATTCACTATTTTTTTATTCTACTGCTCAAATCAATATTTAAATTTATCAATAATATTTTTGTGTGTCATTTATTTATTATATTTATTTTATATTTTAGCTGAATGGAGTAGTGCTACTCGTAGTATGTATTAATAATAACTCCATATTTATCTTTATAATGAGTTAAGATAGGGGTGTTGTTTTTATCTTTCAGTTCAACTTTTTTTGTGTGGTCAAAACCTTATTAATTGAAATAGGTGGTTGGTTATATCATTATAAAACTATTATTCTTTTTTTTCATTCAGATTCAAAATAATCTTATTTACTATCTTTCCATTTAAATTAAAAATATTATCTTTTAATTTTAAATTAAATTAAATATTATTATAAAAATATTATCCTAAATTATCAAATAACTTTATAGTATCTTGTCACTGTCCACTTAGCTTAGCCACAATGCAAATTATTCATTTAATATGTATAATATATATAAAATATAGCTATAGATTGATTTGAACATTAAGTTTATTGATTGGTGAAGAAAGTGCTCTATCACCAAAGCAATTTTTTCTTTATTAATCACCATACAAGTTGATACTTCAATTTATATTTTCTCTCTTATGTTATCACTACTAATATAATACAAATATTAATTTCACATGTGTTATACTTAAAGTTAAATCCATTGAATTAACGTCTCAGGGCACACGCAGAAGTGAACACTATTGATCACCTAAGATAGTTACGAAAGTTAAGTTTCGATCCAACAACTCGGTAATTATGATTATGGGTTCGACCCTAGATTTTTTTAGTCTTATTTCTAGTAACAAACACGTTTTTGTTTTTTCTGTTGTTTTTGTTGTGAACTCAAATTTCAAAAAACTCTTTTCTCATCATTTAGAACAATTCACCTCACTCATTGAGCCTTTCGTTTGAATTGGAACATTTATGTGTTGATTAACTTTCTTAATTAATTAATCAATCAATCCAAATTTAACTTTCTTTCCATTCAGATTCAAAAGAATCTTATTTACTATCTTTCTATTTAAATTAAAGAAATATCCTATCTTTCAATTTTAATTAAATACTATAACAAAATATTGTCCTAAATTGCCGAGTGGCTTTATATTAGCCTGCCACTTGGCTTAACCACAATGCGAACTTTCTTGCTTTAATATATAGATATATAATTTAAGTTACTTTCTTAATATTTAGGACTTTTAAATCAAATAAAATTTTAATTATTATCTAATATTTAGGAGTTCAAATTTAACTAAATAAGAATAAAATATGCTAAGAAAAATGAAGAGAATATAAAAAAGTAAAGGGTAAGTTTATTTTCAACCAAGGACAAAATTATTGTAATATTTTTTTGTAAAATTTGTATGCCTATATCGTACAAGACAACTTTTATCGTGCAAGATCAATTTTGATCTTTTATTTTCCTTTTCATACGGAAATATTTTCTTGGTTGTTTAAGTTATATTTTATTAAAAAATTTCACAACTATAAGTAATTCATGTGTTAAATTTCCTAATATTTACTTATTTAGGACTTTCAAATCAGTTTATTTACCGAATATGTATTATTTGAACCACGTCAAAAGTCTTAATATATAAAATTTAAAATCAATTAAACTCTAATCATCTTTTACAAATTATTCCCTTAAGAAAATATTTAATTTATTTTGATATAAATTGCTTTTTTTTCAATAATTTGTTCTTCTAATGACGCGACACACACGTGCAACGCACGTACACTAAAATTAGTAAATAATAAAATAATAATACGTATATTTAAGCCAAGGACTACTTAAAAGTTGGTAAAATACG
>AWOL01S0283147.1:638-11353 GCA_000715115.1 Nicotiana otophora
GTTACCCATAATCTCAAGAACTTGAATATACAATTTCTACCCAATTCCATAACTATTTTCATGGTCAAAATCTCATTTTTATAAAAATCTAGATTTTTCATCTAACTCTTTGATTTCTAAGATTTACTAGTTATAATCTACTTATAATCTATGTATTTAACTCAAAGGGTGTAGAATTAACTTACCTCCAAGTTGATAGTTGAAACTCCTCACAAAGAGCTCTGAAATCGCCCAACAATGGATGAAAAATAGAAAGAAATGGACTGAGTTTTCGTCCGTTTTAAGGTTCTGCCCAGATAGGTTTTTCGCACATGCGGAAGGAGTACCGCACATACGGCTTTCGCACCTGCGGAAATTCCTCACAGGTGCGCATTTTCCTTCTTTTCCTGGTTCCGCACCTGCGGAAGAAATGCTTGCTTCTGCGCAAGCGCAGGTGCGCCCATCCCTTCGCACCTGCACATTATTCCACTTCTGCGCACAAGGCCATCGCACCTGCGCGTTCGCAGGTGCGCCAAATGCTTCGCATCTGCGATGGCTGGGCAGGTTTCTCTCGTTCGCACCTGCGACTGGTGGCTCGCACCTGCGGCTGTCCAAGCGCATGTGCGATTATGACAGCAGCTGGGAGCTTCAGTCCTTGCTCAATTTCCCAAAATTGGTTCGAGCCTCGTCCGGTTAACACTCGGGACTCCCGGGGCCCCCGCCCGAACATACCAACAGGTTTGAAATCATAAAACGGACTCGCTAGAACTCTCGGAATGCATAAAACAACATCAAATCTAAGAATCATACCCTAAACCAAATTGATTCAAACTTAAGAATTTCAAGTTCTTCAATTTACTTCCAATGCGTCGAAATATACTTAAACTACTCGGAATGACACGAGAATTTGTGTGCAAGTCTTAAATCAATATACGAAACTATTCCCAAACTCGAAATTTCAAACGGACTTCAATTACTCAAAATCCTACTCCAAACCAAATTTAAAGAATTTTAAACCTTCAAATAGTTAATTTTCACTATTAAGTGCCAAAATGCTCCCGGGTTATCCAAAACCCGATTCGAACATACGTCCGAGTCCGAAATCATCATACGAACCTATTGGAACCGTCAAATCCCGATTCCGATGTCGTTTTCTCAAAATGTTGACCAAAGTCAAACTTATCCATTTAAAGTTAACTTAAGGAATCAAATGTTCTGATTTCAATCCAAACACTTCCAAATCTCGAACCAACCATCCCCGCGAGTCATAAATTAATAAAAGCATGTTCGGGGAATTTTATTTTAGGGAACGAGTTTCTAAAAGTCGAAACGACCGGTTAGGTCGTTACATACTTTTTTACTAAGATTCTTGCATAACTTTTCCACTTGATCCAAGAACTACTTGAATATTCGAAAGCTCATCAATTATTCATCACTGTGAGAAGGAATATCCACAAAATCTCATCCCTTTTTCAGGTGACTCGCATGTCCTTATTTACTTAAATGTCATTCATTGTTGTTTATTATTATTTAATGTTATCTTTCACCTTTTGGGCCATTGAATATTGTTAGAGTTGTCCACATTTATTGCCATTCGGTCAAATATGCACATTATCTACTACAAAATCGATTATCCTGTCTTTTGGATATTAATATTAGCTAAGATTGACTTTACTTTATTTAAATTTAATTAGTTAAACCCGGATCTAAATTTTGGATCAAACAACAAGCATATTAAGAAATAGCAAGATCATCCATTTAGTATAATGAGTCACATAGTCACTTTAAATTCAAATAGAGGTTCTTTTCTTGAAAATTATTGTTTTATTTTTAAATTTCTTAAGTTAGAGACTCTATTTCCATCAAGCGATATCATGTATTAAATGAATTCTTCACAAAATTTTATAATCGCCAAAACTACCTAGAACTCGCTTATCTCGTTACTTCAAAAGAAGTTGTCTTACAATTAGGTGATTTTCTAAATTACGCAGAGTAGGTGAGATTAATTTGTTTAGTATTTAAACAGCTTGGTCAATTTCTTTACCCTATCAAGACTGCTGAGACTGTTCAAATTATATATTCGATCTTGAATCACTTAGAATTTGTGGAAGGTTCATAATTTAAGTACTATGCTAAATTGTTATTTATCACTCCAACTAAAAACACCTATCTCATGTTTCATTTAAATTGTTCCTTAATTACATTCACTAACTTAAAAGGAAAATATTTCTGCACCCTTCGATAGTTTGGTTTATTCTATTATAAAATGAGTATTTGGAGACCTACTTTTATACATAAACAAATTATCTCTACTTTTAATATTCATTTTCATTTTATAATAAAATTTTAATTCTTATAGTATGTTGCAATATTGTATAAATTCGCCAATGATTGATACGAGCTAACAACAAGAAAACAAACCAAGGCTGTGAATCTCACGGGCCTTTTCAAGCGCGTGTAGCATTGAATTCTGAATATGAAATGTTAACAAACAAAACTGTCGGCGATTAAAGAGAGACTCAGTGTGTGTTTCTGTACGAATTCCCTGTTGACTGATTGAGTGAAGCTGTGATTCAAGTTCAAGAGCCCCTTCTACTGCCAAAGGTGAGACTCACAGTCTCAGATCAGAATATACTTTTTAATTTTATCCATATAAAGTATAGCATTTACATCAGTTCAAGTTGAAAGTAGTAATCTGTGTAAATCTTGTAAATTTTCTTCTTATTTGATTTGAAGAAGAGGGTGTTGCATCAATGAGTTTTAAAGCTAATACCCATATCAGAAATTAGTTTAGATTTTGTAATATTGATTCAATTATGGTTAATCAAGATCATTCATCTCCTAAACCCTCAAAACCCCATTTCTTGATACACAAAGCTGCACATTATTCTGAGACTAAAAATCTTGACTTTTCCACATGGGTATCTGAGAACTCTGTTAAACTCATTGTTATTTCACTATTGACTCTTAGTGTGGCAGCCCTTTTTTATTTTCGTACTTCCAGTGTACCCTCCTCACTCCTATGCTTCCAGAATTCTCACCAAAGCCAAATTAAAAAACCAGAGTTACCAAAACTTGATCTTGATTCAGTAAAGCCAATTTTAGATAAGTCCTCTCCGTTTTCGTCGTTTCGCTCAGAGCAATGGATTGTTGTAGCTGTATCAAATTACCCCTCCAGTTCACTCCAAAGTCTTGTTAGGTTAAAGGGTTGGCAAGTTCTTGCAATAGGCAATTCAAGAACCCCGAAAGATTGGAGCTTGAAAGGTGCAATTTTTCTTTCTCTGGAGCAACAAGCGAGTTTGGGGTTTAGAGTGGTGGATTTCCTTCCTTATGATTCGTATGTGAGGAAGAGCGTCGGGTATCTTTTTGCAATCCAACATGGTGCAAAGAGAATATTTGATGCTGATGATCGCGGGGAAGTGATTGGTGGGGATCTGGGGAAACATTTTGATTTGGAGTTGGATGACGCCACTGTTAAGAAGCAAACGATTTTGCAGTACAGTCTTGAGATTGAGAATAAGACTGTTGTCAATCCTTATATACATTTTGGGCAAAGGTCAGTTTGGCCTAGAGGATTGCCACTGGAAAGTGTTGGTTTTGTAAATCATGAAGAGTTCTATACTGAAGTGTCGGGAGGAAGGCAATACATACAACAAGGAATATCAAATGGGCTACCTGATGTTGATTCAGTTTTTTATTCTACAAGAAAGACTGGGTCAGAAGCATTTGATATTATATTTGATGAACATGCCCCGAAAGTGGCATTGCCTCAAGGTCTAATGGTGCCAATCAATTCATTCAACACATTGTTTCACTATAATGCGTTTTGGTCGTTGATGCTCCCAGTGTCAGTCAGCACCATGGCTTCTGATGTCTTAAGAGGTTATTGGGCACAAAGGTTGTTATGGGAGATTGGCGGCTTTGTTGTGGTGTATCCTCCTACTCTACATAGGGATGACAACGTTGAAGCATATCCATTTTCAGACGAAAAAGATTTGCATGTAAATGTGGGTCGCTTAATCAGATTTTTAGTTTCTTGGAAATCTGAAAAACAAAGGTCATTTGAGAAAATCTTAGAATTGAGCCATTCAATGGCATTAGAAGGGTTTTGGAGCGAGAATGATGTCAAATTTACAGCTGCATGGTTGCAAGACTTGGCCGCTGTTGGGTATCAGCAGCCAAGACTGATGGCAGTACAGTTAGATCTGCAAAAGGCAGCTGTCAAACGTGGAGATAAAAAGGAGTTTGTCCCCCGAAAACTACCTTCTGTACATCTTGGTGCTGAGGAATCAGGTACAGTAAATTACGAAATTGGGAACTTGATAAGGTGGAGGAAGAATTTTGGCAATGTTGTGCTAATTATGTTTGTTACTGGGCCCGTGCAACAAACCGCATTAGAATGGAGATTGTTATATGGCAGGATCTTCAAAACTGTGGTTATACTGTCAACACAAGCTGATGCAGATCTTGCTGTTGAGCAAGGACAATTGGATCAAGCATACAAGTAAGTTAACGACATCATTATTTTCTATTTACACATTCACAACACAAAGTATTTCTTCCCATCAGTTTGCATCATATTTTGTATGTCCAGCTAATTCTTCGATACTTACATTTTGATATCACCGAAAACACACTCCCTTCCAGGAAAAAATGGCCTACTTTATCTTTTCCAAGTAAACTTGACATGTTTCCTTAATGAAATTGTTTTTCTCCCTCTAGCTTTCAAACTAATCAATCAACTATGTCTCAACCCATTAAGTTGGTCGGGTATACGAATCGTCTGTACACTTTTTTTCTCTATTTGCAACCATTTCATCCCTATACGAGGTAATCTTCTTAAGACATAGCAGGGGTTATCTAAAACCAGTGTTGTCAAAGGTGCGCTTATAACGTGCTTACGCCCTAAAGCGAGGCCCAAAACATGTTTAACGCTTCGCGTCGCTTAGTGGGCACTTTAGTGTCGTCATCAAGACTCTAAGGCATACTTTTCCTTGCCAATGAGTGTAATATTGAAGAGGAGACGCTAAACAATTGATATTTTACTTTATCCTGATTTTTTCCCAATTTCGCTGCCCATATATTTTTTATTCATGCTTATAATTATTAGTCTTGGACGACACATACATATTTGCATTTTTTCTCCCTTTGCGCCTTTTTTCATTAAAAAGCCTACGCTTTATTTGCGCTTTGCGCTTAAAGCCCCAACGGACCTTAGAGTTTTTTTGCATTTTTCGCCTTTGATAACACTGTCGGTATTCATGTGATCTTGCACATGTGATCCCTGCATTCATATATAGTCTCTCAGTCTAGAAAGAGCTTTTAGACTTCTGATAAATACCAGGCTTAACATAAGTATAACAACTAGAAGCTTTAATCCGTCCTAGTTGGTATCGCTTATATGGATCCTTTGCTTCCATTAGGTTTTTTCGTCCACTAGGTATGCATTGATTCCGAGATATTGTTGGTCTTTTGAGACAACCTTCCTCCATTGGCACCTTCAATCGTCATAATATGGTACCGTGTATTTGGAAATGTACGATATGGCCAAACAATCTTCGGTTTTCCTTGTCATTTTATCCTTTAAGTGTGCTACTTGTATCATTTGTTTAGTGTGATCATTTCTAATCTTGTCCAATTTTGTATACCATACAACCAAAACCTAACATCTGTATTTTTACGACACTCATCTTGTGGAAATGGGCAGGCTGAATTTCCATGTAACATTATTGGTTGCCTCTGATCTGTAATTCTACGTAGATTGTTTTTATATTGAATCTCGAGTAGCAATGTGCTGAGGGTGGGAAACAGAGTTACAGAGGTTTGCGCATTTATTAAAAACGGCTGGGATGGGAGCCCAGGGGTTGTATGAGCTGGCTAACAGTTATAGGTAGTATTCCTTAATGAAGAATATGTTAAGTCCTATTTATGGTAATCTAGCGACACCTTCGTATGAAACTGGTCCTTCTGCAAAATATTCTAGTAAGTAGTATCAACACATTCCTTTTTTGGGGGTAAATGGTTCGTGTTGATTTGTGCATTTCATACTACTGTATGGCCATTTTCTGTAATTCATAATAAGACGTGTTTAATACAATTAGTACTTTGAATTTGTTTGTTACTTTTGTAAAGGTTGATTAGTTCCATGTGAAAGGAGCCGATTTGTACATTTGTTGCTGACACTCAAATCCATTCTCAGGTATCTTCCAATGATATTCGAAAGATTTAATAGCACAGAAGGATTTCTCTTCCTACAGGACAATACAATTTTGAACTACTGGAACCTTTTGCAAGCCGACAAATCTAAGTTGTGGATCGCCAATAAGGTAACATATATGACCTTTGCATCATGAAAAATAATTATCCTAAAAACAAATATTCATCCCTCAATCAATTGAATCAGGTGCCTACATCTCGAAACATGATCAACGGAAAGGACTCCTCATGGTTTGTTAAGCANGTCATTTTATCCTTTAAGTGTGCTACTTGTATCATTTGTTTAGTGTGATCATTTCTAATCTTGTCCAATTTTGTATACCATACAACCAAAACCTAACATCTGTATTTTTACGACATTCATCTTGTGGAAATGGGCAGGCTGAATTTCCATGTAACATTATTGGTTGCCTCTGATCTGTAACTCTACGTAGATTGTTTTTATATTGAATCTCGAGTAGCAATGTGCTGAGGGTGGGAAACAGAGTTACAGAGGTTTGCGCATTTATTAAAACGGCTGGGATGGGAGCCCAGGGGTTGTATGAACTGGCTAACAGTTATAGGTAGTATTCCTTAATGAAGAATATGTTAAAGTCCTATTTATGGTAATCTAGCGACACCTTTGTATGAAGCTGGTCCTTCTGCAAAATATTCTAGTAAGTAGTATCAACACATTCCTTTTTTCGGGGGTAAATGGTTCATGTTGATTTGTGCATTTCATACTACTTTATGGCCATTTTCTGTAATTCATAATAAGACGTGTTTAATACAATTAGTACTTTGAATTTGTTTGTTACTTTTGTAAAGGTTGATTGGTTCCATGTGAAAGGAGCCGATTTGTACATTTGTTGCTGACACTCAAATCCATTCTCAGGTATCTTCCAAGGATATTCGAAAGATTTAATAGCACAGAAGGATTTCTCTTCCTACAGGACAATACAATTTTGAACTACTGGAACCTTTTGCAAGCCGACAAATCTAAGTTGTGGATCGCCAATAAGGTAACATATATGACCTTTGCATCATGAAAAATAATTATCCTAAAAACAAATATTCATCCCTCAATCAATTGAATCAGATGCCTACATCTCGAAACATGATCAACGGAAAGGACTCCTCATGGTTTGTTAAGCAAGCAGAGATGGTGAAGAAAGTAGTAAGCACAATGCCAGTTCACCTACAAGTCAATTACAAGGAGAATGGCCCAACTGATCAGACCATCGCCTTGTGCGGCTCTGAGGTGTTCTATGTTCCTCAACGTTTCGTTCAGGACTTTGTTGATCTTGTAGACTTAGTTGGTGATCTTGATATACACTACAAAATTGCTGTACCCATGTTCTTCATGGCCATGGATTTACCTCAGAACTTTGACACCTTGCTGAATAAAATGGTTTATAAGACAGGAGCATTGTCGACCAATTTGTTAAATCTTTATTCAGCTCAAGTACCAGCTGTGCACCCATTGGTTGTTTCCACTGAATCTGATTTTATAAAGTTGATAAGACTCATGGCAGCTGGTGATCCTTTGCTGATGGAATTGGTTTAGGATCTCATGTTAGTGTGAAGATACTGATATTTTAGAAGACAACATCATGTAAAATAGAGTTAGTCTTCCAACTACTCATTCCCAACTTGGAGGAAAAAGAAAAAGGTGGAGTTTATAGTTCTTTTTTCTTCTTCAAAGATGGATCTCTATCAGTTTTTCAAGTGTGTATTCTTATAATCATTGGTCATTCCTCTGTTTGTTATCCACCTGTATACACATTGACAATTGAAATACGCCCTTATTTGATTGATTTTTTATTCTGGACTTTTTATCTTCTGTGGGTTGTGGGTATTAGCTGATATTGCTACTTCTGAGGAGCCTCGGCTAGGATTAAACGCCTTGGGTAAATTATCTCTAGTGGAGTTATAAAGTACTCGCCAACTTCCTAATAGGGAAAGTTGTTCACATTTTGATGGAAACAGGAAGTAGTACCCATTACCATTAGAGTTTTTTACACACTTTATTCTTTTTTAATTATTATTTAAAAAAATAGCATCATTTACTGTTTATTATATAAAGAGCACTTTTTTTTTTCATTATTAGCATATTACAAAAATTAAGCCCAACATTTCTTCACTCCATTTTTTAAAATCTGATGCATATGTGAATGCTATATAAATTCAAGATATATTGATTTATACGTCTTTTATACTTTGTATATCAAGTATCACTTTAATTCAAAATGTATTTTTATGTATATAATTTTTGTATATTTATTTGTGAAGTGCCATCTTATTTTAAGATGTATTTTTAATGTATATTTCAAATATATTTTATATGTCAAGTGCCATTTTAATTCAGGATGTATTTTTTATATATATGTTTTTTGTATATTTATATGCCATCTTAATTAAATTTAAGATATATTTTTCTTATGTATATTTCACATGTCTAAGTATCATCTTAATTGAAGATTTATTTTTTATGTATATTTTTTATATATTTTATGTGTTAATTCAATATATATATTTTTTATATACGTTTTGTATATATTAATGTATATTATTATCGAAGTAAAATCTTTATGTTAAGAAAGGAAGAAAGAAGGAAGAGAAAAACTTAAGAAAGATAATTAAAAAGAAAACGAATGGAACAAATTTAGAAAATATAGCAGAAAATAAAATTAAGAAGATGAAGAAAAAGAAGGAAAGCTAATAGATAAAGAGAAAAAAAGGCATGAATTTTATACAAAGAATTATTGACTTTCCATTCAAATTTCTTATGTTTAGAGATTAATAATTAATATTCTTATTTTAATGGAATTGTGTGCTACAAATATAAATATTTTTCTGCCACAACTGTAATATTGGATTTCATGCTACGAATTTGTTATATTTCTTTTAAATTGTAACAGTTATGTAAAGTTCCCCGGTAATAAGGTGTACAACAATTATACAAATGACGGGGATTTCCATTTTTGTTCATGTTTGATTATGGAAATGGATAATCTCATCTCAACTGAAATACTTCTCAAATAGAGCAGTAGCAATAGCAAGGGCGTTTCCTTGAGCCTTCACAGGGTAAAGCTCTGTACTTTCTTGCCACTTATTTGAATATGCTATCCACTCTTTTCTCCATTCCTCCAACTTGAAGTCCATTTTTTCTTCCAAGCTTTTAGAAAGGAGCTTGAAATACATTGATGCTCGTGGAAGATAGTATGCTTCCAATAAGCCACTCCAAAACTTGTTTGCTGAGTGAAGACAAGTAAAATATCAAATTTCTTAACAATTTTTACGATATAAAGTAAATACAAAGAATACGAATAATCTGATGGAGAAAAAACTTACCATAATCATGAAGTTGACTCTGATTGTACTTTGTGTTGTCGAACCACATAGTTACTTGTGTCCTTGCATTCCACTCGTACTAAAAATAAAAACTGAAGGATCAGTAGACAGTCATGAAGAATTAGATTACATACAAAGTCTACGACCAGCAAATGGAGGAGAAGCTACATTCACTTGTCTGGTTCTTTTCATCGTCTGTTTTTCTATTATTCTACAAAGGCAAGNAGAAAATAAAATTAAGAAGATGAAGAAAAAGAAGGAAAGCTAATAGATAAAGAGAAAAAAAGGCATGAATTTTGTACAAAGAATTATTGACTTTCCATTCAAACTGCTTATGTTTAGAGATTAATAATTAATATTCTTATTTTAATGGAATTGTGTGCTACAAATATAAATATTTTTCTGCCACAACTGTAATATTGGATTTCATGCTACGAATTTGTTATATTTCTTTTAAATTGTAACAGTTATGTAAAGTTCCCGGTAATAAGGTGTACAACAATTATACAAGTGAAGGGGATTCCCATTTTTGTTCATGTTTGATTGTGGAAATGGATAATCTCATCTCAACTGAAATATTTCTCGAATAGAGCAGTAGCAATAGCAAGGGCGTTTCCTTGAGCCTTCACAGGGTAAAGCTCTGTACTTTCTTGCCACTTATTTGAATATGCTATCCACTCTTTTCTCCATTCCTCCAACTTGAAGTCCATTTTTTCTTCCAAGCTTTTAGAAAGGAGCTTGAAATACATTGATGCTCGTGGAAGATAGTATGCTTCCAATAAGCCACTCCAAAACTTGTTTGCTGAGTGAAGACAAGTAAAATATCAAATTTCTTAACAATTTTTACGATATAAAGTAAATACAAAGAATACGAATAATCTGATGGAGAAAAAACTTACCATAATCATGAAGTTGACTCTGATTGTACTTTGTGTTGTCGAACCACATAGTTACTTGTGTCCTTGCATTCCACTCGTACTAAAAATAAAAACTGAAGGATCAGTAGACAGTCATGAAGAATTAGATTACATACAAAGTCTACGACCAGCAAATGGAGGAGAAGCTACATTCACTTGTCTGGTTCTTTTCATCGTCTGTTTTTCTATTATTCTACAAAGGCAAGAGACATGCTAAGACACTACCAGCTAAGTTATTTCAACTTAACAAATTTCACTCTCATTCTTCTT
>AWOL01S0283246.1:1297-15689 GCA_000715115.1 Nicotiana otophora
AATTACAAGTTCAACCATACTAATTTCACTCAAATCCGACTCCAAATCGGTATTCAAACTTGAAAGATTCGTTTTGTGACATTATAGAAATTTCCTTCTATTTCTCTTGAAGATTCAATAATCTTGCACCAAATATGAAGATGAATTCATGGAATATAATCACAAGGGAGTTAAGAACACTTACCCCAAGTTGTGTGGAAACTTTTCTCTCCAAAATCGCCCAAACCAAGCTCCAAAATGTCGAAAATGAGAAAACAATCTCGGAACCCTCGTTTTTAAACACTGCCCAGGCATTTTCGCACCCGCGCATCTGCATTTGCGGACAAAAATGCGCGCCTGCAGAAAATAGCCAGCCCTCTAAAATCTCGCATCTGCGAGCTTCGCAGATGTGCATTCCCCTTCGCACATGCGGCGCCTCACGCCAGCCCCAGTCCGCATCTGCGCCAACACCTTCGCACTTGCGACCTCGCAGATGCGGCAAATTCCTTGCACCTGCGAGCACTGCCCAGTCCCACTCTTGGACGCTTCTGTGGCTTATTTCACTCACATGCTGCTTCGCACCTGCGATCAAAATCTTCACAGGTGCGATAACACCAGTAGGCAGTAGTTCCAGCATTTCCTTAAGTCCAAATTTGATCTGTTAATCATTCGAAACTCACCCGAGGCCCCCGGGACCTCAACAAATTGTATCAAAAAGTCCCATAACATAACACGAACCTACTCGAGGCCGCAAATCACACCTAACAACAGCGAAACGACGAATTATAGCTCAATTCGAAATCATTGAACCTTGAAACTTCAAATTCTATAACTTGCGCCGAAACATATCAAATCATGTCTGATTAAACTCAAATTTTGCACACAAGTCACATTTCACATTACGAACCTATTCCAATTACCAGAATCGGATTCCGATCCCGATATCAAAAAGTCAACCCCCCGGTCAAACTTCCCAAAAATTCAACTTTCAACAATTCAAGCCAAATTCCACTACGGACCTCCAAATATTTTTCGGACGTGCTCCTAAGTCCAAAATCACCATACGGAGCTATTGGAATCATCAAAACTGCATTCCGGGGTCGTTTACACATACGTCGACATTGGGTCACTATTTTCACTTAAGCTTTAAACCTTAGAACTAAGTGTTCCAATTCATTCCAAAACCTCACCGGACCTGAACCATTTACCCCGGCAATTCACACAACAACTGCAAAGTACAATTTGAGCAGTAAAGGGGGAAGCAAGGTTATAAAACTCAAAACGACTGGTCGGGTCGTTACACTAAGCCAGCCAACTAGTTAATTAAACATATACTAATTCTTTTAATAATTTTTCCGAGGAATTAGACTCTTCTTACTGAAAATATTCAAGATAATAAAAAGGGTTTGATTAAATTTAAAATCAAGAAAATAATAAAATTCGCAAATTCTACTAGGGTGTGTGCCAAGACCTGATGTCACAAGTGTATGATCATCTAGTAGATTATACAACAATTCTAAATATTGTCTGGAATAAAATAGACAGAATACAAAATACAAGGAGAGGCACTAGTCGCTGCAGGACGACTCAGATAGGTAGCTCACCACTAGGCCTCGGGGTATCGTGGATGCGCTCTGGTAGGACCACCTAGAACTCTTGTCTCAGGTCCTTCACAAAAAGTACAGCAAGCGTAGCATGAGTACGTAAACAACGTGTACCCAGTAAGTATCAAGTCTAATCTCTTAGAAGTAATGACGAGAGATCGACTTTGACACCCACTATGGGTCAATAATATTACTATAGAAATATTTAAATAAACATAATTTATGTGAACAACCATAATTTTCTTAACAAGCAGAAATAATTAATTCTTTCAATTTCAATAATTTTCAATTTATCAATTAGGTTCACTAGCTAAAATAAAATATCGAGGTATCATATAATTATTATTATTATTAGGCACGATTTCCGCCAAGGTCATTCGGTCGGTCCAGAGTGTCGTGTACACTGTCGAGGGACGTGCGGCACGCTCCATAGATGCATCTATACTACCGAGTCGTTCGGCCTGCTCTACAAGAAATGAGGACATTTTCTTATGAACCTCCGGAATGAGAATATATATTAAAAGATTAACACAAGAGGATGTACAAATTTATATTAACAGTTAAATATTTTGCACAAAAATTCAAGTATGTAAAATTTCAGTTTCTTATTATTTACTCTAACAATTTACAATTTTATTCCATTACTTTAATGTAATAAATGATACAATTATCAAAAGTAATTCATGATTTGAATCCTAAACTACCAGGACATAGCATAATTAGTAGCTACGCACGACGCTCGTCACCTCGTGCGTATGTAGCCCCCACAATTAGAAATAATTATTAATTTAAATCACCTATGGGGTAAATTCCCTCTTACAAGGTTAGACAAGAGAATTACCTTGTTTCAAAGTTCACTTCCCGATCACTACTTTGAGGACTCAAAAGGTCATATTTAAATTTAATAGTTAATTTTGTGCTCTAAGACCTAGAAAAGTACTATTTATCATCCCTTGACTTACGTGTGCAGTCTGTAAATTTTTTCGGAAAGTTTTATATGAAAATTTAATTAAAATGTGAAATAGAGCTTTAAAACTCAATTGGGTTGACTTTGGTCAACAGTTTTAGCAAAAGGACCTGGATCAGTATTTTGACAGTTCCGGTAGGTCTGTATCGTGATTTGGGACTTGTGCGTATACCCGGAATCGAATTCGGAGGCCCCTAGCTTGAATTATCTCCATTTGACGGAAACCAGAAACTTAAAGTCTTAAAGATTTTAAAGTTTGACCACAAATTGACTTTTATTGATATCGAGGTCGGGATCTGATTCTAGAAATATGAATAGGTCTTTTATATCATTTATGACTTGTGTACAAACTTTGAGGTCAATCGAACTTGATTTGATAGGGTCCAACATCGAATGTATCAGTTGAAAAGTCTTAAGTTTTGTTAAGCTTCAATTAGGGTATGATTCGTAGTTTTAGCTTTGCTTGATGTGATTTGAGGTTTCATCTAAGTTCGTATGATATTTTAGAACTTGTTGGTGTATTTGGTGAGTTTCGGATGGTTAACGGATTTAATTTTGGACTTGAAAATTTGCTGGAATTTTTCTGATGCACTGTCTCGTTTCCTTCTTCGCGTTCGCGAAGGGGAAATGAGGGAAGACGAGTTTTGTTCTTTGCATTCGCGAAGAAGGGACCGTGTTCGCGAAGGGTAATGGGCACTGAAGCTTCGCGTTCGCGAAGAGTAATTTCGGGCAACATAATTTTGTGCTTCGCGAACGCAAGGGACCTATCGCGCTCGCAAAGAAGAAATCCCTTGACAACAGAACTTAAGTTTTGGAAATGGGATTTCGTTCCATTTTTTTATTATTCACGGTTTTGAGCTCGGGTAAGGTAATATTTGGGCGATTTTCACGGAAAAACATTGGGGTAAGTGTTCCTTATCCTATATTGATTATATTTCATGATTCCATACTCATTTACATCATGAATCCGTGAATTTATGGAAGAAAAACCAGATTTTATAAAATCTTCAAAAAATGAAAAATAAAGATTTGAAAGACAATCCGATAATTTTTGTATGGTTGAACTCATATCGGAACGGGTGTTCGGTTTTGGTGAGTTTTTGCGGGATTCGAGATGTGGGTCCCACAGTCAATTTTTAAAATGAATATTAGATTTTAATCCGAAAAATTAGTAAATTCATATGGAATTAATTCCTACGATTCGTGTTGAGTATTTTGAATTGTTTATGACTATATTTGAGGATTTCAGACACGAATTCGTGAGGCAAAGGTTTATTGGATTCTTGTATTTGGTTGCAAACGAGGTAAGTGTCGTGGTTAACCTTGACTTGAGGGAATAGAACCCTTGAATTATTTGTTATATGAATTTCATGTGTAACGATGTATAGGCAAGGTGACGAGTGCCTATACTTTATTAAATTAATTGTTTGCTTAATTATTTTAACATTTTAAGTTGTTTAAGACATGAATTAATTATTATAATAATTATTTCTCTCATATTCCTTGTCAAATATCAATTCTTGAACTCCTATAATAATTGCTACATGCTTATTTGATTTATGTGACTTAATTTCAACTTGATATTTAGTATACTAAATATTAAATTGCCTATTTTCTCCCTGATTTCCACAATTCATTGTTACTTGTCATCACTCATTTCTAAATAAATTATAATTATTGTATGCCTTAATGCTTAATAGTTTCTCATTGAACATGGTATCTATTAGTTTATTGTTATTACATTTAAGAGTTGTTTAAATATATTGGGGGATCGGATTGCACGCCGCAACGGAAATAAAAATAAATATAATGGGAGAGCGGGTTGTGCACCGCAACAGATTTATTAAAAGTTTATATTGGGGGATCGGGTTGCACGCCACAACAGATTTATTAAAATTTATATTGTTGGAACGGATTGCACGCCGCAATAGAAATTATTGAATAATTATATTGTTGGAACGGGTTGCCCTCCGCAACGAAAATTAGTTGAATAATAATTGATTATGGCTGTTAAGTAGGTTTTAAATGTTGAAATGAGATACTTATTTTATTTCTATTATTGTTGTTATTACTATGATTGCGTATAGGTTAATGTAAGCGACCTGCCTTAGCCTCGTCACTACTTCGTCGAGGTTAGGCTCGACACTTACCAATACATGGGGTCGCTTGTACTGATACTCTGTACTTCTTGTGTATATTTCGGAGTTGGTCCCAGCGGCGTACCATAGACTTGCTCGGATTTCAGCTACCCAGAGGAGACTTGAGGTATAACTGCATAGCGTCCGCAGTTCTGAAGTCTCTGTCTACTTTATTTTAGCTGTGTGTTTCCTTTCAGACAACTTTATTTTATTTAGACCCTTGTTTGTATTATTGTAGAAGCTCATGCACTTGTGACTCCAGTTCTGGGGTGATATTTTGACTTTGCGATTATTATGGATTATTTACCTTATTTCAAACTTTATTTTCGCATTTGTTTCTTTGTTATTAATTATATTTAAAAGTTTGTTAAAATGGCTAATTATATTCTAATGTTGGCTTGCCTAGCAAATGAAATGTTAGGCGCGATCATGGTCCCGAAGGTGGGAATTTCGGGTTGTGACAACAACGTTGCGTTAAATTCTCAATTCGATGCCGAAAAATCCGAAACTATCCAAATGTTATACAAAATAATTAATACATGCTCAATAATTCGGAATTAGACTATTAAATTAATTACCCGACCCAAAATGGTAAAATTCTTAAAATTCACCCCAGGCTCACGTGCCCGAATTTCATAAAATTTCGGAGGAAATCGTTACACATAATCTAATGAACTAAAATATACAATTTTCATCCAATTCCATAACCATTTTCGTGGTTAAAATCTTATTTTATCACAATTTAGGTTTTTCATCTAAACCCTTGATTTCCACGATTTACAAGTTATAATCTACTTATAATCTATGTATTTAACTCAAAGTGTGTAGAATTATGTCACGACCCAATTTCCCCTCTGTGTGACGTCGTCATGGCACCTAGTCTCTACAACTAGGTAAGCCTAACACTTTGCGGAATAGTTAAATAAAAATAAAAATTTAACCAACTATTCAAAAATACACAACAATCCCCAAACCCAGAACATCGTGAATCATAAACTACAGAAGGAAAAGTCTAGTATCTCTATGTATCAGAATCTAACAAGGAAGATACAGAAAATAATGGACATGAGATAGAGTAGAAGGGGACTCCGAGGTCTGAGGACGCGGCTGATATACCCTCAAGTCTCCAAAGTTGTCCCGGCTCATTGATAGTGCGGCTGATAAGATGCACCTAGATCTACACATGAAGAGCATGTGCAGAGAGTAGCACGAGTACACCACAATGGTACCCAGTAAGTGTCAAGCCTAACCTCGATTGAGTAGTGATGAGGTCAGGTCAAAGCCCTACTGGAGTAAATATAATAAATTAAACAGTAAAATATATAAGTAAGTTTTACGGTAAACAGTTAACGAAAATTTCCAAAAAGAATTTAACAGTCAAGGGAACCCTCGGCTTAGAACAAGGTATACACAATGTGGAATCTCCCGGGATACCCGTCCCGTAGACCCGAATGAATATGCAGTATAGGGGGATCTCCCGGAATATGTCCGTCATCCCAAAGTAAATATGAAATACAGGGGGATCTCCCGGAATACGTCCGTAGTCCCAAAGTAAATATGCAGTACATGGGAGATCTCCCGGAATAAGTCTGTAGTCCCAAAGTAAATATACAGTGCTGGGGGATCTTTCGAAATATGTCCGTAGTCCCAAAATAAATATGCCAGACAGGGGGATCTCTCGGAATATTGTTCTGTAGTCCCAAAGTAAATATGCAGCGCGAATGATAGAAATACATCTATATCACAAAATGCTTACAATTTAGGCTAGGTACCAGTCAAGGAAGGAGCAGGAAATTCACTAAGCATGTTGCACAGAATTCACATAAATAATTAACACACGTAGACATGTTTTATTAAACTAAACATGATAGCTACACATATTGGAATAACTCAATCAAGAATGAAAATACATTTGTACTCATTAAAATGGTATAACTCAAAATAACATGGAAACATGTTGCTGCTCAGTAAGAAAATCGAGTTTTACCACAACTAGCCCGTGTACGTACTCGTCACCTCATATACACAGCGCTCACATATCACAATAATTTCAAATCTTAAGGGGATTTCCCAAACACAAAGTTAGGCAAGCCACTTACCTCGAGTCAAGCTCAATTAATCGGTCATAATGCCTTTTCCACGAATATCCGGATCCGAATGGCCCAAATCAAGCCAAAAGCAATTACATATCATAAATACAACCATAATAGACTTATCTAATTAATGAAGTCAACATTTTAACAAAAATTTCGAAATTCGCCCTAAAATGTCGGCCCGAACCCACATATCGAAATCGGGTAAAAATCACAAATTACGAACATCCATTCACTCACGAGTCCAACCATACCAAAATTGTCAAAATCCGATTTCGAATCGACATTCAACTCTCAAAACCCATTTTATGAAGTTTCTACTATTTTCTCCAATTTTCCATCCCAAAGTACTAATCAAATGATGAAATCAGTGATATAATCATGTATGTTAGCCAAAACCGAATTAGAATCACTTACCCCATTGGTTTTCTTGAAAATCCCTCAAAAACGCGTCAATACCCGAGCTCTCTAGGTCAAAACATGAAAATAAATCCCTAAATCTCGTAATTATAGTGCACCCTCGGATTTCAATTTCGTCTGACAGCAAAATTCTTACCGCCCCCGCGAACCTCACCGCGGCCGCGAACCTCATTCCGCCCCCGCGGAATTCCACCATTGTTCGCGGAATTTTCGCCGACCCCGCGAACATCCACCACTGACTCGAACTTCTGTCGCGGTCTGCATTCCAAACTTCAAAGACCAATACCTGAACACCAACAGATCTTTCTAACAACTGAACTCACCTGTTCACTATTCGAAACACACCCGAGGCCCTCTGGACTTCAACCAAGCATACCAACCAATCCTAAAATACCATACTAACTTAGTCGAGCCCTCAAACCAAATCAATCAACACAAAAATCACAATTCATCCTCCGATTCAAACTTAAAGAACTTGAAACTTCTAAATTCGACAACCGATGCCGAAACCTACCAAACCACGTTCGATTGACCCCAAATTTTGCACACATATTATATTAAATATTACAAACCTACTCCAACTTCCAAAATCATATTCCGACCCGATATCAAAATTTCAACTACCGGTCCAAAACTCCAAGAATTCGACTTTCGCTAATTCAAGCCTAAATAAGCTACATACCTCCAAAACACAATTCGGGCACGCCCCTAAGTCCAAAATCACCTAATGGAGTTAACGGAACCAACAAAAATTCCATTCTGGGACCGTCTTCACACAGTTCCAACTACGGTCCAAATTCTAAGACTTAAGTTCTCATTTAGGGACTAAGTGTCCCAAAACACTCTGAAACGCAAAGCCAATCATCCCGGCATGTCACAATAACAGAATAGATATGGGGAAAGCAGTTAATAGGGGTTCGAGGCTCTAACTCTCAAAACGACCAGGTGGATCGTTACATCCTCCCCCTCTTAAAACAATCGTTCGTCCTCGAACGAGTATAAAGACATACCTGAAACTGTGAAAAGATGAGGGTACTAGCTGCGCATATCCTGCTCGGTCTCCAAGTCGCCTCCTCGACTGGCTGACCCCTCCACTGGACCTTCACTGAAGCAATATTCTTTGACCTGAGATTTTTTACCTGCTTGTCCAAAATGGCTACTAGATCCTCAACATAAGATAGATCCTTGTCCAACTGGACTGAGCTAAAATCCAATACATGAGTCGGATCACTGTGATACTTCTGGAGCATACACACGTGAAATACCAGGTGAACTCCTGCTAGGCTGGGAAGAAAGGAAAGTTCATAAGCAACCTCCCCAACTTGTCGCAATATCTCAAAAGGATCAATGGACCTCGGGCTCAGCTTACCCTTCTTCCCGAATCTCATGACGCCCTTCATAGGCGATACCCGAAGCAAGACCCGCTCACCAACTACAAATTCCAAATCACGAACCTTCCGGTCCGCATAACTCTTCTGCCTGGACTGGGCTATGCGAAGTCTCTCCTAAATCACCTTCACCTTATACAGGGCATCCTGGACCAAATTTGTACCCAATAATCGGGCCTCACCTGGCTCAAACCATCCCACTGGGGACCGGCACTGCCTACCATACAAAGCCTCATACGGTGCCATCTGAATGTTAGACTGGTAACTGTTGTTGTAAGCAAACGCTGTAAGTGGCAAGTATTGGTCCCATGACCCTCCGAACTCCATCACACAGTCACAGAGCATATCCTCAAGAATCTGAATCGTGCGCTTGGACTGCCCATCCATTTGAGGGTGAAAGGTTATGCTCAGCTACACCCTAGTACCCAACTCCTGTTGTGCTGCTCTCCAAAACCGTGATGTGAACTATGTACCTCTGTCTGAAATGATGGATACTAGAATACCATGGAGGCGGACAATCTCTCTGATATAAATTTCAGCCAACCTCTAAGAAGAATATGTGGTCAGTACTAGAATAAAATGAGCTGACTTGGTCAGCCGATCCACGATCACCCAAATAGCATCGAACTTTCTCAAAGTCTGTGGAAGTCCATGGTGATCCTCTACCACTTCCATTCTGGGATCTCTAACCTTTGAAGTGATCCACTCGGTCTCTGATGCTCATATTTAACTTGCTGACAATTGAGACACTTGGCCATAAACCCAACTATATCCTTTTTTCATTCTTCTCTACCAATAGTGTTGTCTCAAATCCTGGTACAGCTTCGCGGCACAGGGATAAATGGAGTACCGCGAGCTGTGGGCCTCCTCGAGAATCAACTCTCGAAGCCCATCTATATTGGGCACACAGATCCGGCCCTGCATCCTCATCACACCGTCATCACCAATAGTCACGTCTCTGGAATCATCTTGTCGAACCCCGTCCTAAAGAACTAGAAGATGAGGATCGTCATACTGGCGCTCCCTGATACGGTCGTAAAGAGAGGACCAAGCAACCACACAAGCTAATACCCGTCTAGGCTCTGAAATATCCAATCTCACGAACTAGCTAGCTAAGTCCTGAACATCCAAGGCTAAGGGCCTCTCGGCTGCCGGAAGATATGCCAAACTCCCCAAACTCTCTACTCGGCGACTCAAGGTGTCGTCCATTACATTGGCCTTCCCCGGGTGATACAATATAGTGATATCATAGTCTTTAAGTAGCTCCAACCACCTTCGTTGATGCAAATTAAGGTCCTTCTGTCTGAACAAGTGTTGCGAACTCCGGTGATCAGTGTAAATCTCACAAGCAACTCTGTACCAACTTCATAGACCAATACCTGAACACCAGCAAATCTTTCTAACAGTAGAACTCACCCGTTCACTATTCGTAACACACCCGAGGCCCTCGGGACCTCAACCAAGCATACTAACCAATCCTAAAACACCATATTAACTTAGTCGAGCCCTCAAACCACATCAAACAACGCAAAAATCACAATTCATCCTCCGATTCTAACTTAAAGATCTTGAAACTTCTAAATTCGACAATCGATGTCGAAACCAACCAAACCACGTCCGATTGCCCCCAAATTTTGCAGACAAGTTATATTAAACATTACGGACCTACTTCAACTTTCAAAATCTGGTTCCAACCCCGATATCAAAATTTTCGCCACCGGTTCAAAACTCCAAGAATTTGACTTTCGCCAATTCAAGCCTAAATAAGCTACGGACCTCCAAAACACAATCCGGACACGCCCCTAAGTCCAAAATCACCTAGCGGAGCTAACGGAATCGACAAAAATTCCATTCCAGGACCGCCTTCACACAATTCCGACTACGGTCCAAATTCTAAGACTTAAGTTCTCATTTAGGGACTAAGTATCCCAAAACACTCTAAAACTCAAAACCAATTATCCCGGCATATCACAATAACATAATAGATATGGGGAAAGAAGTTAATAGGGGTTTGGGGCTCTAACCCTCAAAACGACTGGCTGGGTCATTACAAATTAACTTACTTTCAAGTTGCTAGTTGAAATCCCCACTCAAATATCTCCAAAATCGCCCAAGAATGGAAGAAAAAGGGTTAAAATGGTGGAATTCTGTTTTTAAGACATTCTGTCTGGAACATTAGACCCCTTCTTCGCGAACATGGTCAGGGCTTCGCGTTCGCGAAGGCTTAATTCCTCAGCCTCAAACTTACCCTTCGTGAACGCGACATGGGCCACACGAATGTGAAGGCTTACTGGTCTGCCCTTTCGCGAACGCGTGAGCTCCTTCGCAGGGCATAGGGGAATTTCACCCGATCCCAGTCCTCCTTCGCAAATGCGAGCATACCTTCGCGAACACGTAGGCCTACACTCTAGGGCTTCGCGAACGCGAAGGGAAATTGCTCAGCCCTATGTTTCCTTCATCACGACCGCGACGGACCTCACGTGTTTGCGAAGAAGGAAACCACAACTGAAATTTCTGGGTTTTCCAACTTAGCTCCAGATGGTTTAAAACTCACCCGATCCCTCTGGGATCCTGTCCAAATGCGCCAACAAATCTGTAAACATGATACGGACTTGCTCGAACTCTCGAAAGAAGTAAAGCAACAACGAAGTTAAGAATCGCATCCCAAAACCGAATTGGATCAAAATATGAACTTCAAGTTTCTAAATTCCCCCGAACGTGCTGAATCATACTTATACTACTCGGAATGATACCAAATTTTGAGTGTACGTCTTAAATCAACATACGGAGCTATTCCTAGGCTGAAAATTTCAAACGGACCTCGATTACTCCAAAACCTACAGCAAACCAAATTTAAAGAACCTTAAAAGCTTCAAATAGCTAGTTTTCACTATTAAGCGTTGAAACGTTCCCGGGTTGTCCAAAACCAGATTCTAATATACACCCAAGTCCAAAATCATCATACGAACCTATTGGAATTGTCAAATCCAGATTCTAGGGTCATTTTCTAAAAATGTTGACCGAAGTCAAACTTGGCATTTTAAAGCCAAACTAAGGAACTGAGTGTTCCGATTTAAACCCGAACACTTCCAAATCCCGAACCAACCATCCCCTCAAGTCATAAGTAGTAAAAGTACATATGAGAAGTTTTATTTAGAGGAATGGGGTTCTAAAAGTTAAAACTACCGATTGGGTCGTTACAGAGCGGTTACACATGACGAGTAGGGAGCCGTAATATTTGTCGTACATCGGATATTACGACGTGAATCTCGTCCGATGTCAACTGCAGATTGATATTTATCGGAAAAATGTAATTTTTATTTTATTTAGACTTGTACTAGGGATGAAATTTCCCTAATATATAAAGAAGGATTTCTTTTATTTTGACACGTTGTGACGTGCAAATCGAAATAATAAAAAGTTTACTTTTGTCTTCTAGCTATTATTCAAAGTGTTCTTCATTTGTTCTCTTCTTCACTCGATAACGAGCTCATATCGAGGGTCCGATCGAGTCTAAATTTCACTGTCCAACCTAAGATCAGGCTTGATCATCATATTATGATTAGTTTGATATTTTTTATTTTATCTTTAACTTAACTACTTGTTGTTCTTAGACTTGAATTTAATCACATATTCTTTAACGGCGTATAAATTTAATTGTTACTTATTTTTTAGGGTAAAGAATGAGAGTGATAGACAATAAAGGTTGCTCGATCTTATAAGCACATTTCATCTTCAACCTTGAAGTTGTACGTTTGAGTCACCAAGAAAGTAGGGAAGCTTATGGGAGGAGTTAACAAAAGAAAAAAAGAAAAAAGAGAGATTGATAACTCCTTCAAACAATATGTTTTGAGGAGTTTTAAACCTTACGTCATGCTTTACCAGAAATTTTATAATGTGTTTCCAACTTCAAAAGGTCCATATAATAAACGAAACCAGGAAAAAAACAAACGGAAACGTTGAACCATTCTAAGACGTTCAGTTAACAAAAATATGGCCCATGAATACTTAAGTGTCGTTACGTACGATGGATAAATAAAAATAATCATGATATAAAAATTAGTATCGTCTTATCTCTCATTTGGTTATTCATATCGCGATAAGTTATCTTATGATTAAAAATAGTATCGAGATTATTCATACTTGCCAAAAAGTGGAATAGTAATCTTATGATAAGTTATCCCAAGATAAAACAGTAAAATTGACAATCTCATAATTAATAATACAATATATCAAACCGTCAATAAAATATAATACTAGGATAACTAATCTCAATATTACTATTCGCAGCATAACTAATTCACCATAATTACTCTTATTATAACTTGTCTACAAACCAAATAACCCCTTAGCGTATACATAGATAAAATTGGTATCACAATTAATCTAAAATAGCCCAACTACAAATATTATTTCAACAATAACAATACCGGTATATTCTTACAAGTGAATTTGGGAAAGGTATTGTGTACACAAGTTTTATCTTACCTAGTAAAGATAGTGTGTATACAAGTTTTACGACACTAATCAACCCAATAACTAAGTATGAAATTGTTGGCTTTCCAATTACAACAATCATTAAAGATACATTTTCTTTTTGCGACATCTTGTCTATAATTTCATTAATGCATGTAGTACTTATGCTTTCCTGAGTGTCACGGCCCAATTTCACCTATAAATCGTGATGGCGCCCAACATTACAGCTAGGGAAGCCAACTAATAAGTTAAACATATATAAATTATTTTTAGAAAGATTTTCTAAGTAATTTTATTCTTTTACTAGCAATATTAAAGAGAATAGAAAAGATACCGATAAATTTAAATACAAAAAAATGATACAAATTCCAAATTCTAACAATGTGTGTGCCAAGACTTGGTGTCATAAGTGTATGAGCATCTATTAGATTATACAAAACTCCAAATACTGTCTGAAATATAATAGACAGAATGTAAATATAAGAAGAGACACTGGTAGCTGCAGAACGGCTCAGAAAGGCAGCTCACCACTACGCCCCTGGATTACGTGGGTGTAAGACGATAGATACTCCACTAGTACTTGCCTCAGGTCCTGCACAAAAAGTGCAGCAAATGTAGTATGAATACCTAAACAGAATATACCCAGTAAGTATCAAGCCTAATATCGAAGTGGTAGAGACAAGATGGCCGACTTTGACCCTCACTATGGGTCAATAATAATATTTGAAATAAAACTAGAATATTTAAATCAAAATGATTCACATAATTTAACAGTAATTTATTTAACCAGCATACATAATTAAATTTCTTCAAATGCAACAATACCTAATATATTAGTTAAATTCCTTCCATTCCAATAAATTTCCAATTTATCAATTAGCCTCATTTACAGAAATAATAATAATTCCTTAACAAGCAGAGATATCAATTCTTTAAATTCCAAAGATTTTCAATTTATCTATTAGCTTCACAAGCTGCAATAAACTATCAAATTATCGTGTAATTATTATTATTAGGCACGATTTCTACCGAGGTCGTACGGCCCGATCCAGAGTATTGTGTACACTGCTGAGGGACGTGAGGCGCGATCCATAGATGCATCTATCCTACCAAGGCGTTCGGTCCGCTCCACAAGTAAGGATGATATTTTCTTATGTACCTCCGGAAGGAGAGCATATTTATTATAAGGTAAATTCGGGAGGAAGAACAATTTCTTTTAACAATTAATTAATTTAAACAGAAAATCAAGCATATGAGATTTTCATCATTTAATATTTTTATCTAACAATTCACAATATATTCATATATATCAATTAATATTAATTAA
>AWOL01S0283364.1:0-10893 GCA_000715115.1 Nicotiana otophora
ATCTTTTAGGTAGAGAGGGGTATGATGATTCCTATTGGATTTCTTTAAAACTGGTACTTTTGACTGTACAGGTGTAGATGAAGTTTGCAAATTGTTATCACTCGAAGATGCAGAATTATAGGTATTTGGAGAAGGTGTGCCATTGGTAAGTGTGTCAAAGTAGTGTTTTATATCTGGAGATGTGATATTAACAGGACTTTGTACAATGTTCATAGGGGAAAGTTGACTACTGTCCTCAACATAATTAGGAAATGAGATTGTCTTAAGAACCATAGGAAATGAAGCATTTTTAGAATTCATGGAGAATGGAAATACATTTTCACGAAAAATTACATCTCTAGAGATATGTATTCTCTTTGGTGGCTAGGCTTAGTACCTTGTAGTCTTTTGTTCCAAATGGATATCCTACAAAGATGTGAGGGATAGCTCGTGAGTCAAATTTATCTCTATGTGTCTTGGGTATAGTGGGGTAACAGAGACAGCCAAAGCTTCTCAAGTGAGAGTAGTTGGTATAACAATTCAAAAGGACATTTGTTATCTAGGTAACTGGTTGGTAACCTATTTATTATATAGGTGGCTATTAGGATGCACTCTTCCCAATATTTGGTTGGGAGTTTGGACTTGAATATGAGTGCCCTAGCAGTTTCAAGAAGATATTTACGTTTTCTCTCTACTACACCATTGTGCTGTGGTGTATTGGGACAGGTTTTCTGGTGTATGATCCCTTTGGATTGGTAGAATGAGGAGGCTTCATGGATGGTGAACTCCAAGCCATTATCAGACCTAATAATTTTTATAGGTGTATTGAATTGGTTTCAATCATGGCCACAAAAACCTTTAAAGCCCGAAGAGCATTACTTTTGCAACTCAACAGGTGAGTCAAGTGGATCTGCTAAAGTCATTCACTAGTGTGAGTAAATATTTGTGGTTATCATGGGTAGTTACATGGTAAGAGTCCCATATGTCTATGTGCACTAGTTCAAATAATTGGGAGATGGTGTTGGTTCTTTTAGGAAATGCGAGTCTGGTTTGTCTTGCCATAGGGCATATGGGGAAAATAAATGGTTGCCTTGGTGCAAATTTTGCAAGAATTGAGGTTATTCCTCTCATTTTAACAAAAGGAACATGACCAAGCCTATTGTGCCACAGAGAATTTATATCGTGTTTATCAAACACACATGAAGACTCATTCTTATTATTTGAAATGGGAATATTTACAGATTGTGGATTGTGACATGAATGAGTATGACTAACAGACTCGTGACTATTTACATTGGGAGCATGAATATAATTTTAGTAAGAAGAAACAGTCGAGGGTAAAACTATCTTTTTACCCTTCAAACACCTGGAACAGAGATAGTACAGACTTTCTTTGCTACTACGAATCACCTGGGGACTCTTCACTGAAGGGGCCTGCAATAGACAGTGTATCACTAAAGAATACAATACATCTAAGGTGTACTACAAGAGAGTGAACAAAAATCAAATTATATTTGAATGATGGAATATGAAGGACCCTATGTAAGAAAATGTATGAAGAAAGTATCACATCTCCAAATTCAATAACTTTTACTCTATATCCATTTGGTAGGCTTATTAGTAGAGGATATGACAGTCTAGTGATGTTAGTGAGTGCATGTTTGTTAAAGGTCATATGGTTAGATGCTCCTGAGTCTATGATCTAAAGATTAGCCTTTGATTCAAAACATTTGCATTAAGGTTTGTCAAAATCAATGGAAGAAGTGTAGACAATATTACCTGCAAAGTTGGCACTACCAATGGTGGCATTGCCATTGCTGGAAGATCCTCTTACATATCCTACTTGAAAGTGCTGCAGGAAGCTCATTATCTGCCCATATTGCTCTTTTGTTAGGTTGACATTTTGATTTTCATCTTACATGTCCTGCTCATCATCATTCTCATGAATCATATGAGCTGGGGTTCCATGTACATTTGCCACATACCCTTTTCCTCTGTTGAACTTTTGGTTCTGGTTGTTCCCCTGATTATCGGACTGAGTATTGACACGATTGAAATTTTGATTATTGTATGAACTGCCTTGAGGGTATCCATGTAACTTATAACACTTCTCCCTTGTATGCCCTGGTCATTTGCAATAGTCACAAAATGGACGACCCTTATTATTGTTGCTGACTGTGTAATGTGTCTTGAAGTTTTTGGGTGCAANTCTGTTGAACTTTTGGTTCTGGTTGTTCCCCTGATTATCGGACTGAGTATTGACACGATTGAAATTTTGATTATTGTATGAACTGCCTTGAGGGTATCCATGTAACTTATAACACTTCTCCCTTGTATGCCCTGGTCATTTGCAATAGTCACAAAATGGACGACCCTTATTATTGTTGCTGACTGTGTAATGTGTCTTGAAGTTTTTGGCTGCAAATGGATTCTGATGTTGTGGATTTGCATTTACATGCAGTGAAGTAGAGTCTAAACTAAGTTGACTATTAGGTTTGAATTCCCTTTGCTTTTCTTCTTGTATCAATAGAGAGAAAGCCTGTGCCATAGAAGGTAGAGGCTTCAGCATAAGAATACTTCCTCACACTATTGTGTAGACCTCATTCAAGCCTATCAAAAATTAGATAAGCCGTCGATCCTGTACTGCCTTGTACATAGTTTCTTTTGCTCCACATGTGCAATTGCAGCTGCATTAAGATTTGGCACTCAAGTTGTTCACTTCCTCCCACAATCTCTTCATTCGTGTATAATACGTAGTAATGTCTAGAGATCCCTGTGCAAGGTCATTGATCCCTTTCTGAATCTCATATAATTTTGCCCCATTTGTTTGGTCATAACGATCCTCTAATTCCCTCTATAACTCGACTGAATCGTTCACATATTCCACATTGTCAGATATTTTCTTATTAAGGGAATTGAGGATCTATGAGGTTACCATGCCATCACACCTCTCCCATTGACGGAATTAAGGCGAATTAGGGCTAAGTCTTTTATATTCCCCATTAATAAATCCTAATTTATTTTTAACTAACAGAGCTCGCAACACGCCTCTTCTCGAGGAACGATATCCAATTCCGTCGAACGGAACTGGTACTAAAGTTACTCTAGGACTATCCGAAGGGTGAATATAGAGGGGATTACCTGTATCGATGACCAATTGGTCATTTCTGCTCGTGCCAGAAGTGGTCTCTTCAATTTGGTCGATAGCCACGTGCGAAGTTCCGATTCGATGAAATTGAGGAGTATAAACACTTCAATTAGGTCTAAGATCTTCAATTTGTGGAATGATTTTCAGAATTAGGCGGCAATGGCCAAAACCCTAGAGAATGACAAGGACAGATGAAATTCGGAACGAAAGATGGAGATGCTGAAGGAATCCGAGCTGATGTCCAGGCTGTGATACCATAACAATTTTGCATGCAAGCTAAGAATGATAGAACTCCTATGGAGTTCTCTAGAGTGTTCTGAGAGGAGAGAAGAAAGGGAGCGAGAGATAGAGAGAGTGAAAACACCGACATTGTTCGTGTAATGAGAACTCTGTATTGATTTCATTAACTGTACAAGTATTTATACATGTTGACTAAACTAACCACTTATTGACTAAGCTAAACACTAGCTAAATCTGCTAGCTTTTACATTATGCAATACAATAATGAATGTATTAATAATAACTATACTCAATAATACTCATGATTTGTGTATAAGTCGAATAACATTAGGTCAATCATATGCGCTCATTTACTTGTATATTTATACAAAGCTAATTTTCATGCTTGAACCATCATTTGACACTAACTTTTATCATTGGACTAAGATTTTTCTTCCAAAAGAAATTAAAATATATAACAATAATAACAGCAACAAACATAATAATAATAATAAAAATAAAAATAGTTATTATTATTGTGTTTCAGTTCAAGTAAATTACTATATTAGAACAAGTTTCATTGGCCATGGCCAAAACAATAAAATTGCTGCAGAAGAAAGATGCAGAATGCAAGTAGCAGAAGAGCGCTCGTGGCAACTTTTTTGGTGTCAGGTGGTCAGTGCAACCCACTCTGCTTCTCAATCACGCCCATTCTCTTTGGTTTCTAATTCCAATAGCACATCACTAATTCCCTTTGACCAATAACTCTCCTCAAACTCCTCTCTTTTAGCATTGAAAATGCCCACTGCATGCCTGTGACTAGAAGGCCGAAACATATAAGACTAGTGACAATATAATACAGCTTAGTTATGTTATTGTTACACAAAATTCAGATATTTTATTTTTTGCTGTAAATATTTCTTTCGGCTTATTCATGTTGAGCTGGTTTGTGATTATTCAAATTTGTTAAATGAAAAAAAAAATCAAAATTTTGCAGTAAGGATTAAGATACCCTTTAGCCTTTAAATGATCATATATATATATATAAAAATCATTAGGGAGTTAAATTTATAGTCATATAAAAGATTGGGTTATTAACGGATTAATAGTTCTCATCATTAAGGGAGTTAATATATAACCATTGGAAGAAATTATTGTTATGTTAATTACCAATGAGAACAACCATTACTCAAAACAAGTATGACAAACCTTTGATAAGAAAATAGACCTTAGGATCAAACACAACTTAAAAAATTAGTTGATGAGACGGGTATTGTCCAAGAATATGAACTCAACAAAATGAAAGATGATAATTCCACGCATCAAAATATTTTACTTAATTACCTTAATATTATAGAGCAATCTGATAGACCCACACTTGTTTAGTCGTTCTCAATTCTTCATGCGATTGTTTATTTGGAGGCAAAAGTGTATTTTTATTTCCCCTCTTTCCCACTTTGCTCATTAGATCACTCGAGATATGGGAGCTTAAGTAGGTAAAAATTGTTAGAAAAAAGGTCAATTTTGACACTTGGTAGTGGACTTTATTTGGAAGATAGTAGTATTAGACTATGAGTGACGCACATATAGTGCATTTNTATTGTTAGAAAAAAGGTCCATTTTGACACTCGGTAGTGGACTTTATTTGGAAGATAGTAGTATTAGACTATGAGTGACGCACATATAGTGCATTTCGCGACATTTTAAACTTCGATTGGTGCATTTAATTACTCTCTATTTTATTTATTTATCTACTCATTTATTAATATCTTGACTCTTCCACTTTTTTTCCCTCTTCGTTTTTGAGTTAAAATTTTCATATAGAGTCAAAGCCGTTATGTAAAATGAAACGAGGTTGAGTAGTAAATGATTTGGCATCCGGATCTAAGGATATAGTATAGACCAAAAAAAAGAAAATGAAAATGAAAAGTGGGATTTGGAGGAATTCATGTGAGAGAAAGAGCCAATTCCCCAAAAAACAATAAAAGCCACCCAAGATGATCAGACCGTGTCTTCTGGGGGAGCAGCCAAATACACACACACACACTCACTCTCTTCCTTTCTCTGAGTGTGCGTGTGTTTGTCCTTGTTGTCTTTATCACCTTTGCAAAGACGAACCTCCAGTTAATTTTTCTTCTTTTTCTTTGCATTAAACTACGAGTTTTTTTATTCTCTTTTCTAGCTCCCTCGTTATGTCACTTACCCTCTCTACGTGAATTCCGGGTCCAAATTTTCGTAACGCTTCTCAACTACTCCTCCCCCGCCACTGCTCTTTCTCAATAAAGTCCGTAAGAGTATCAATACTTGACTTCTGAGGTGAAACTGAACATTGACTTGTAGCAGTAAGCAAAAACGAAAAGAAGTAAACAGAACCAACACAAATATAACAATCATATGCATACCTATAATTTTGACATATATAAGTGATTTAAATGAGACGGTAATATATTTGAAAATAATTTACCTATATTTGAATTTATGTGAACCTATTTTTTTTTTAGTCTTTGCCAAAAAAATACTCATTTTCATATTTGGAAACATTTATATTTATGTAATGATTTATAATCACATAAAATATTTGTACCTCATTTTTACATCACAAATTTAAAATTCTTTCTTTTTCCTTAAACTCTATCCCAATCAAATATATTCAGTAACTAAATTGAAACGGAAGGAGTATTAATTATTTATTATTAAATATTAACGAATATATCGTGCATTTATTAATTGTGTGTACATGTTGAATCCAAATAAATTTGTTCAATAGGCATGTGTTCTTTACAAGGGCAAAAGCGAAAAGCTTTTTACAACATGTTACTAATATATAGATGATGAAACCAAACCAAAGCTCACCCCAGCCACCCAAAATAAGGAGTTTTTTGTTAAAGAGAGACAAAGGAGAGAGAAAGAAGGAAAGGAGAAGGGTCCCATGTTCCCACCGCCCATACGCACGCTGTCTCTCTTACCAAAACCGAACCCATCATCCCCATCTCAACACTCCTCTAACTAGCCCCCCTTCACCCTCTATCGACCTAACCCTAACCCAAATACTACTATAACCCAAACCCCCTCACAAAAACTTTTAATAAAAGTATCTAATTCCTCCAACTCACCCTTCTCTCTCTCTTCTTTCTTCTCTCTTCATTTTCCCCCAAACCCTCACCAAAAGAAAAGGAAGATCAGAAACTGAACAACAAACAAACCAAGGATAATTCTACACTTTGCTACATGAGCTAATTATAGTGTTCAGATATGGTTGATTCACCTCTTTCACCTGAATATTTGTTGGCTGACTTCACTTCTCCTTTCCTACTTTTTTCTAGTGAAGGTTAGGAACACCCATTAATTTGATACTTCAGCTCTACCCTCTTAGCAAATTTTCTTTTTTACTTCTATTCAGTTGAGCTAGAATTTGCAAGTTCCAAGAAAATACTCAGTTCTAGTTCAAGAAGAAGAAGAATAAGCTCCCAGAAAAGATGGATCAACTAACAGCTCATGGCCGTCCTTTGCCACCTCCTTTTCACACAAGAGATCTTCAGTTACAGAATAATCCTCACCAGTTCCATCACATACAACAACAACAACTACAACCCAAAACTGAAGACGAACAACAAAGCGGACACCGAAACCAGAAACGGGATCGTGACGATAACTTTAGCATCTCAGCAGGTTTAAATCCTGAATCCGCCTCTATGGACAGCAAAGGAAATTCGGGAGAGGGTGGTGGAGAAGTCACAAGAAGACCAAGAGGAAGACCAGCTGGTTCCAAAAACAAACCAAAACCACCCATCATAATCACTCGCGATAGCGCTAATGCCCTTAGATCTCACGTTATGGAAATCGCCAGCGGCTGTGATATCCAAGAAAGTATCTCCACTTTCGCCACCAGGCGCCAACGAGGAGTTTGCATATTAAGTGGTAGTGGAACTGTCACAAACGTTACAATAAGGTAAGGTTAAAAAATTTATAATTCCCACAGTTTTACCTGCTAAGTGATATGTATTCTCACTCTAATTTTTAACTGTTAGGCAGCCAGCGTCTCCGGGTGCGGTGGTAACTTTACATGGAAGATTCGAAATTTTATCTCTTTCTGGCTCTTACTTGCCACCGCCAGCCCCGCCAGCAGCGTCGGGACTGACGATATACTTGGCCGGAGGACAAGGCCAAGTAGTTGGCGGTAGCGTAGTCGGGCCGTTAAATGCATCGGGTCCGGTTGTGATAATGGCAGCTTCGTTTGGAAATGCAGCATATGAAAGGCTTCCACTTGAAGACGAAGAATCGCCGGTGGGGCAGCAGGGAAGTGGGGCTTTACCAATAGTAAGTAACCAACAGCAGCATCAACAGCAAATTATGGGTGGTAATAGTGATCCAAATGCTAATTTACTACAAGGGTTGCCACCAAATCTTCTAAATTCATGTCAATTACCAGCTGAGGCTTATTGGGGAACAGCAGCTCGTCCTCCTTATTGATAAACAATTTGGGAAACTTCAAAAACTAGTTGTCTTTTTTTATCTTTTTTTTTGGCATTAATCCTGGACATGGTTTCCGAATTCCAATATTATTACTAGTACAGTAGTACTACTACAACTTCTTCTCCATCACTTTTTGTTGATCACCTTTACTTCTTCTAAAGTGTTAGTCGTGTTTGTGGAGTTATTTAATCTGTTTAATTAGCTAGTAGTGATCTTTCCTTTTTGATTATTAGTGAGGTATGTAAAATTTCAAGAATTCTTTGTGGATTTTTTTCTTTCTCATTTTTATTTTTATTTTTATTTTTATTTTTTATTTTATGTGGATGGTAGAAATTAAAGATGTTAACCAAAGGTGCATGACATGAACTGTCTCTTCTCTCATCTCTCACTTTCTTTTCCTCATAGAAGATAATCAGTCTTTCACTCCCCACAGTCGCAAAAAGCCTCTTCATTTTACTTTCTTTTAGTTTTCTATAATTTAGTAACAGAATATAATTCAGGTTCAATATTAAAGGGTTCAATATCATCTTGTTTCATAGTTTGTTCTAATTATGGAGGAGCTTTATGGAGGGCGGGAGCAGGCCGGCAGCATCATTATTAGCAGAAGCGGCGCCATTATAACATCAGTTGCTCGCAGTGGTGATGTTAATGAGAAAAAAGGAAAAGTGTAGGTAGGAAGCAGAAAGAAAGAAAGTAGTGGAAATTAGACAAAAGAATGAGAGAACATGCAGAAAATTGGGCACGAGTGATGAATTACGCAGAGAGGTATGGTCACATTTAGTATTCTTCGAGTTTTGCTTTTTGACTGAAGTAAGTGAGTACTATATTTATTTAGGGTTAATACTATGAAGTGAGCAGAGCAGGAGTAGCTTAGCCTTAGCTAGGCAGACATGAACATTGGGTAGTGGGGAGTTACACGTGCACTTCTCTGAACTTAGCTCCTTTTCGAGGCAACTAACACTTTCACTTCCATACTAAGGCTTTACCCACAACAACTAGCGCACAACTTCTCTTCACCTTGCTTTAACTCCGGTAGATCTAAAATTTGAATTTTAAATTTTTATCACATTTTCTCTAAGTTAGTGGATTCAAAATATGTTACTACTTGTACTTATTTGGCGAGTTTTTTAATTAACATATGTATAGAGGGTCTTATCCAAAGCTACACTATATTCGTCCATAAAATCAGTCATCGACCTCTATTTCTTCGATTCAGAATTTAGAAGTAGATTGTAATATATATATATATATATATGTATATACTAGTTTATGTCAGATTTTTTGTGTGTGTATTTGCCGAACCTGAAAACCCGTTAATGTTGTATTTGCCACCGCTCAATCCCCTCTTTCCCCTTAGTACTCTCCACATCGAAGCTAATACTATGTTTCCACTTCGGTCTCTTTTTTTCCCCCCTCAAAATATCATAGAATTTTCTACGATGAAGATATTAACTTAAGACTGATCTTCGAGTCNTCCTTGCTTTAACTCCGGTAGATCTAAAATTTGAATTTTAAATTTTTATCACATTTTGTCTAAGTTAGTGGATTCAAAATATGTTACTACTTGTACTTATTTGGCGAGTTTTTTAATTAACATATGTATAGAGGGTCTAATCCAAAGCTACACTATATTCGCCCATGAAATCAGTCATCGACCTCTATTTCTTCGATTCAGAATTTAGAAGTAGATTGTAATATATATATATATATGTATATACTAGTTTATTTCAGATTTTTTGTGTGTGTATTTGCCGAACTTGAAAACCCGTTAATGTTGTATTTGCCACCGCTCAATCCCCTCTTTCCCCTTAGTACTCTCCACATCGAAGCTAATACTATGTTTCCACTTCGGTCTCTTTTTTTTCCCCCTCAAAATATCATAGAATTTTCTACGATGAAGATATTAACTTAAGACTGATCTTCGAGTCATCCGTATAGAAATCTTTCAAAAGTAGTTGCCCAGAAGCTAGAAGTAAATAAGTAATGTTTGCGAAGGAATGATCAACCTACAGATGACTACAGGTAAGTTGACTGTTTCAAGAATTCAATAACGGGTTTAAACTTAAGTTTGGTTCACTGCATTCAGTTCTATTCTTCGTTTTGCATCGTCTGTTTCAATCATAAAGGATTCTATGATTGCTTCATTTTTAGACGCAGAAAGTGCAACATTGTGATACAACGGTTATAAGTTTACACACGGATAGCAATTTTTAATTTTAACGTGCATGTTTTAGTAGCTGGTTGTTTGTTTTATTTTATACGTCATTGTTCCTTCGTACTTGCTATGGAAAGTTACGTGCAATTATCTTTTTTTAGTATAAGTCTAACAATCATGTCATTATAGGTAAATCTCTATAGAAGTAATAATTGACAGCGTGATAAAAATGATGACCAAGCAGTTATAATTTGTAACTATACTAACAGTGTAAAAATAACTTATATATTGGCAATGCAAATAACTTCAATTTTTATTTAGATCATGTTAATTCGGATTAATTTATCGATATTATCTCTCTTTTCTTCTCCTTTCAAACAAACAAAAATAATTAAAGTCTTTTTATTCCGAACCGTGTTTGGTTTAATTTCTATTGTTTGGCTGGATTTTTCATAACTAATTTTTGTGGAATTTGTGGTATTCCACCTCTTGATTGTTTTTGGTCTAAAGACTAAATTCTTAATGGTTGTTGGTTGTATATTTGACAATTTTCGTAATAATAAATTGGGCCACTGCAAGATTAATTAACCATATTTTATATGTTTCAGATATATTAACCGCCGTCATTTTCAAAATTATGGTGAAAAATAAAAAACCTTGATGGGGTAAAATTGGAGTTAAGTAAACTATGATTTGATTTACTCCTAAAAATTCAACAGCCCTCCAAATTGCATCTGGAAAAATTAGCATGTTATCATGAGAGAATCATATATGCTCGATCGACTGAATATGCAACCACAAAACTTCTAAATCCTTCGCGAGGCTCCAGTTCCAGTTGTTGGGATCACCTTTGATTTTATTCATTTGGACAAATTTTGTTTATTTAGTACTTATATTTTTTTATATGCACATTTTTTTT
>AWOL01S0283388.1:4476-15291 GCA_000715115.1 Nicotiana otophora
TGTGCCGACTTCAATGAATCATGACATGCATTTTGGACTGGACGCATGATCCGTCTGAGCTGTCTAATTCTCAAAATCCGTCGCAAATGTTCATCTTGAAGCTGTCTTGATTGTGCTCATGCCGGAACATCGTAAACCCTCATTCGGCTAGTAGTGCCCTTTACGGGTTTTCGCTAACTAACCTCTCTCATTTCTCTACTCATCGTCGCCTTATGGTGCCCATCTGGGTTTTCACCAATAAGACTCTCATTTCTCTTCTCATTGTCGCCTTACAATGCCTATACGAGTTTTCACTGATAAGACTCTCTCATTTTTTTATTTTTTTATTTTATTTTTACTAAGATACTGCATGCGAAAGGTTGCCCAATGATCTTGGCATGGGGACTTCAAACATTCTCAAAGATCGATCAGAATTTTCCAATAGGGAAAAGGCAAAAAGAACCTTGAACTGAATTACAACTTTTGTAGATGTTTTTATAGGAAAAAACGTAAAATAAAACAAACTTCTTCCCCAGTTTTGGAGTATTGGGAATATGAATTTTTGTTGTGATGGGATCGAACCCAGGGTAAGGCTGCATGCGTATCCTTTCGGAATCAGGTCGAACGTAGTTCAATGAACTCAGAAGGTTTGTTGTATGATTTTTTTTTATTTTTTTTTCTTTTACAAGTACACGGGTTCCAAAAGAGGAAAAACGAAGAAGATAAATATGGCTCAAAAGGGTTAACAAAAGAGTGATACCTATTTGGGATAGAGAGCAATAATAGCCTTTGTTATCTCGATTTGAGAAAATAATGCGTGAAAGTTCTACATTGGGTATATATCAAACATAATATCTTTTGACTGCATCTGCGTTAGTTGTCATGTCCGGTACCCGTCCTTCTTCATATACCAAGTGCAAGGCCCCTTTTGGTAATACTTTCTTGATGATATAGGGTCTTTGCCAGTTCGGGGCGAACTTTCCTTTAGCTTCTACTTGATGTGGAAAAATGTGTTTCAAAATGAGTTGGCCTACTTCAAAGTGCCATGGACGCACTTTCTTATTGTAAGCGCGTGCCATTCTTTGCTGGTATAATTGGCCGAAACATACTGCTGCTAGCCGTTTTTCATCAATCAGTATCAGTTGTTCCAAACGGGTCTTTGCCCATTCGGTATCTTCAATCTCCGATTCCACAACGATCCAGAGAGAGGGAATTTTGACTTCGGCCGGTATTACAGCTTTCGTTCCGTATACTAGCAGATAAGGAGTTGCACCAATAGATGTGCGAGCAGTCGTGCAATATCCTAAAAGAGCAAAAGGAAACTTTTCATGCCATTGTCTGGAACCTTGGATCATCTTTCTAAGAATCTTCTTGATGTTCTTGTTTGCCGCTTTAACGACTCCATTGGCTTTTGGCCGGTAAGGGGTAGAATGGCGATGCACAATTTTAAATTGCTCGCATACCTCCTTCATCAAATGCCTATTTAGATTGGCTGCATTGTCAGTGATAATGGTATTTGGAATACCAAAGCGACAGATGATGTTGGAATGAACAAAGTCTACCACTGCTTTTTTGGTGACTGCTTTGAAAGTGACGGCCTTCACCCACTTGGTGAAGTAATCAATCGCAACCAAAATGAATTTATGCCCATTTGAAGCCTTTGGCTCGATTGTCCCAATAACATATATTCCCCAAGCAACGAAAGGCCAAGGAGAGGACATGGGATGCAACTCCGAAGGAGGCGAGTGGATCGGGTCACCATGAATCTGGCATTGGTGACACTTGCGAACAAAACTGAACCAATCTCGCTCCATTGTAAGCCAATAATACCCTGCCCGCAAAATCTTCTTCGCCAAAACATATCCATTTATGTGAGGTCTGCATACCCCCGAATGTACTTCACTCATGATCTGCTCAGCTTCTGTGGCTTCTACGCATCTCAACAAGTTCAAATCTGGGTATTCTCTTATTTTCAGGAATCGTTTTATGTCATAATACCATGGTTCAATCTCAATTGTATTGCAGTAACTGTGTTGATTCTGAACTTGAATTTCTAGTGGATCGATATGAGTGTTGCCCGGATAAGCGAGCATCGAGGCTAAAGTAGCCAAAGCATCGGCTAGCTCGTTGTGAAACCTGGGAATGTACCTGAACTCGATGGATTTGAATCTTTTGCTCAAGTCTTGCACACGTTGTCTGTATGGAATAAGCTTGATGCCTCGAGTCTCCCATTCACCTTGGGCTTGCCAGATAAGCAAGTCGGAATCTCCCATAACCAATAGTTCATGCACATCCAGATCGAGGGCCATTTTCAAACCCATGATACATGCTTCGTATTCTGCCGTATTATTGGTACAGAAGAACCGAAGTCGGGCTGTTGCAGGGTAATACTGTCCAATAGGTGAGATGAGGATTGCCCCGATCCCAACTCCTTTGATATTGACAGCTCCATCAAAATACATTTTCCATAGAGGGTTGTCATCTGGAACTACTTCCTCTATTGAGTTGACCTCTTCGTCTGGGAAGTATGTGGTAAGTGGCTTGTACTCATCATCAACTGGATTCTCTGCCAAATGATCGGCCAAAGCCTGTGCTTTCATTGCAGTGCGAGTGACATAGACGATGTCGAACTCTGTAAGTAGGATTTGCCATTTTGCGAGCCTGCCGGTGGGCATTGGCTTTTGGAAGATATACTTCAGAGGATCCATTCTGGATATGAGGTAAGTAGTATAGGCCAAAAGATAATGTCTCAACTTCTGAGCGACCCAAGTCAAGGCACAACATGTCATTTCTAAAAGGGTGTACTTAACCTCATAATTGGTGAACTTCTTGCTCAAATAATAGATTGCTTGTTCCTTTTTGCCTGTTGCATCATGTTGCCCCAGAACACATCCAAAGGAATTATCCATCACCGATAGATATAAAAACAAAGACCTACCAGGTTCAGGTGGGACCAGTATATGGGGTTTTGACATATAATCTTTAATCTTGTCAAAAGCATTTTGGCAATCGTCTGTCCACTTGATAGCAGCATCCTTTTTAAGCAACTTAAACATGGGCTCGCACGTGGTTGTGAGCTGAGCAATGAACCTATTGATGTAGTTCAACCTCCCGAGCAAACTCATGACTTCCTTTTTGTTCTTCGGGGGTGGTAGATCTCGAATGGACTTTATCTTAGATGGATCCAATTCGATGCCTCTCCGGCTGACTATAAAACCGAGGCGTTTCCTAGATGGAAATCCAAATGCATACTTGGCTGGATTAAGCTTAAGGTCATACCTTCGAAGCCGTTCAAAGAACTTTTTCAAATAGCGCACGCGATCAGCATGTGTCTTTGATTTTATGATGACATCATCGACATATACTTCAATTTATTTGTGCATCATGTCATGGGAAATGGTAGTCATGTCCCTCATGTAAGTTGCCCCTACATTCTTCAAACTGAATGGCATAACCCTTTAACAATAAGTACCACATGGAGTGGTGAAAACGATCTTTTCTGCGTCATCCTCATCCATTAATATTTGGTGGTACCCAGCATAGCAATCCATGAACGAATGTATCTCATGCTTTGCGCAATTATCTAAAAGAATGTGGATGTTTGGCAAAGAAAACTTATCCTTCGGACTTGCTTTGTTCAGGTCTCTGTAGTCAATACAGACTTTAGTTTTTCCATCCTTCTTTGGCACAGGCACAACATTTGCCACCCAGGTGGTGTATCGGACAGCTCTAACCACATTGGCGCTTAGTTGCTTCATTATTTCCTCTTTGATTTTGTCACTCATGTCCGTTTTAAATTTTTTTTATTTTTGTTGGACTGGTGGAAAATCAAGATACGTGGGAAGCCGGTGCCCGAAAATTTTGCTCTCGACCTCTACCGGCCTCTGCTCTCGACCATAGTCCTGCCTGGGACAAGCATTATAGGGTGCCCGAAAATTCTTGCTGCTGAGGTTGGGGGATCCTTGGAGCTAGTACCCGTACTTGTTGATTGGAAGGCCGAGCGTAGGATTGAGCATGAAACACTGTATATTGTGGTGGGCCCACGGAGTACTGAGTAATTGGCGGGGGATAATAATGTTGAGGGTAGCTGGATTGCCCCTACTGAACTTGCGCATAAGGGTACAATGCCCTTCTTTGAGCTTTCCTGGATCCCGAAGTCATCATGGACCCTTCATCTCTCTTCTTTCTATTTGCCAAACTTCCCGACCCATTTTTGATAGCTTGGGTGGTGGCTTTGAGAGCAGCTTGACTTACAATTCTNTTTCGACCATCTCTCCTATTTTGATCGCTTTCGCAAAAGGTATACCCATCGCGGACATAATGTTTTAAAAGTAATCAGGTTCTTGAGCCTCCAGAAAACAGTGATCAACTCGTGGTTATCCATGGGTGGCTTAATCCTACCCGCTTGCTCCCTCCACTTGATTGCATATTCCTTAAAGCTTTCAGTCAGCTTTTTCTTCATATTGGACAGGGAATTGCGATCCAACACAATATCAATGTTGTATTGAAATTGTTTGAAGAAGGCATGGGCCATGCCGTCCCAAACATACCAGTGAGAGATATCTTGGTAAATGAACCATTCAGAGGCTAACCCCACAAGACTTCCCCCCCAAAAAAGCCATAAGCAATTCTTCTTTTCCACCTGCACCCCTCAGTTGGTTGTAGTACCTTTTCAAGTAGGCGATAGGGTCGCCGTGTCCATCATACTTCTCAAATATTGGGGTCTTGAACCCTGGTGGCAAATGGATGTGAGGGAACATGCATAAATCACTGAACGAAACACTTTTGTGGCCGCCTAGTTCCTATATGTTCTTTATGTTCTGTTCAAGACTTTTCATTTTCCTGGCCATCTCATCCGGCTCAACCGTCTTGGCAGGCGTTTCATTTTCCACTGGTGACTCGTACTGAGGAGTCTGATTATATGGAGCCGAAACCCCGAAAGCCATGTTTGGAGAGTAGTATTGGCCATCATAAGCATGAGATGGTGGCTCGTTGATTGGCCTCGTCACAGGATGTGGAGGCGGGATTGTGTATGCCGGTGCGCCAGACACGACTAGAGGAGTGTTCCTGACCGGTGCGACTGGAGGTCGCACATTAGAGGTACCGGGAGCAACGTGGAGGCTGTAGTTTGGCACATACCCTGGTGGTAGGATGTGGTCGCTCGTTGCATGGGGCGGTGGTTGAGTGACCAGGGGTACGGTGGAAGTTCCCTCTGAGGGACCACGGGGTGGAGGCTGACCAGACACCCAAGCTTGATACACATCAGACAATTGTTGTCTCAATTTTCTTATTTCCTCTGACTCTTGTTCAACTGATTGACCTTGTGGGTCGTCACTGATCAACTCGATCTNGTATGGAGCCGATACCCTGAAAGCCATATTTGAAGAGTAGTATTGGCCATCATAAGCATGAGATGGTGGCTCGTTGGTTGACCTCATCACATGAGGTGGTGGTGGGATTGTGTATACCGGTGTGCTAGACACGACTAGAGGAGTGTTCCTGACAGGTGCGACTGAAGGTCGCACATTAGAGGTACCAGGAGCAGCATGGAGGTTGTAGTTTGGCACATACCCTGATGGTAGAATGTGATCGCTCGTTGCATGGAGTAGTGGGTGAGTAGCCAGGGGTATGATGGAAGTTCCCTCAGAGGGACCCCGGGGTGGAGGCTGACCAGAAACCCAAGCTTGATATACATCAGACAATTGATGTCTCAATTTTCATATTTTCTCCGACTCTTGCTCAACTGACTGACCCTGGGGGTCGTCACTGATTAGCTCGATCTCGTCATCATTAGCCATTACTATCGTTCCCTTAGATCTGGTGAAGTAATGATGTGTTGCCAGTTTTACCACAAACTAACCACCTTAAGTTTACTATATAAGAGACAACAAATGTGTTAGGATTAAGCATTTTATAGATATGAATCACGCGCAATATGCCATGCTTCTATCATTATTACTATTTCTAACATGCTTTTGAAGGCTTCATGTTTCATTCCGTCTTATCAGGTTGCTTCTTATTGGCGCTCTTATTTTCTTCTCTCCCTTTTTTTCTTTTCACTCATGCCTTATTTTGATCCCTCATCTTAGAATCATTGAAAAATATTTTGATCGAACCTTTTGCGAGTTGCCTACGTATCATGTCTCCGCATGAATCAGATTATTACGTAGTTCAGGGACATGACCATTTTTGAATTTTTCTGAAACAAAATCTTTTATTATTATTATTACTTTTTTTTTTAAATACAAGACCCAAAAAAACAAAAATTACATAAAGACGAACATCTAAACAAGAACAAACTTTTTAAGATAAAAAGCAAAACAACAAGACTTAACACACCAAAAGACTCTTACAGACTCAATGACAATAAATAAACAATCAAAATGGATGGCCAAGTAAAAGGAGACTCTGATTTTTGCAGGAGAATCCAATGGCATCACTATAGTCAAAGCATGTATTCCTCTGGTTGAACCCCAACATCGCGATATATCCTCTCTAGGTTTGCAGATATGTGATGGGCGATGTTCAATGATACTTCTGCAAACCTCTTAGGCGTCATTCCCTGGAAACTCCTACATGCTCGAGAGGTATATGTGGCTACCTCGAGGATCTTTCCCTTAATGTGTTCACGAGCCAAATGCAACTCTTGATTTCGCTGACCGAGGGTCTCAGCAAGATCTAGCACATCATGCTCGCGCTCCAAGGCCATATCTCTCTGGCACCGAATTTCTAGTGACTCTCCCTCCAACCGATTGATCATACTTTGGTAGTGGTGTCTTTCTATTTCAAACTTCGCGATCTGGCGCCCCTTGTTTGACTCAATTCCCCCTATTTGATCCCTCAGACCTTGGATTAATGGAGCAAAAACTCTGCGCTCATGATCACGGACCACCTTAAATTGGGCTTCTCTTTCTTCTTGTTGTTGAGCGGTAGTGATCGCTTTTTTCTGTCTAAATTGAGCTTTGAGTGCTCGCCTCTCTTGTGCCCACTGAGCCTTTTCCCACTCGAAATCAGCCTGTTGTATATCCATGGCTTCCTTATCTTCTTGTAAAATGTCAATATGGGATTGGTACTCTTGTGCCACTTCCCTTCCGGTTTCTCTAACTCTGGCCTTGATCTCTTCCTCCCAATCAAATGTGTTCCGTATGGCTCTTTTTGATCTTTGCTTTAGGATAGCCTGGTTGTGAAACCACTCAAGGTATGCAAAGCTTACCTCCCCACATTCACGATCAGCTACCATCTCGTCCAAGTCGGAAAATCGACCACCGAACAAAACCTTTTTGTGCATATAACTCCCTTGGAAGTTACTCTCCCTTGAATTCCCACACAAATGGATGCATGTCCTCAATCGAGGACCTCTTTTGCTCTCTCCCTAGCTGGCGCATGACACGTATGGGTGCGTAGGGTTGGAATCCTCTGAAACCCATAAGTATAAATAACGGGTGATACGTCGACATGTGCATGACCCTAGCAGAAGGGAACCAATAATAGTTACAAGTGATTTTATCAGCACTCAATAAACCAAGTAATGTTCGCCAGGCCCTCACCCCCTTTGGAAGATTATAACCCGCAGCCCTGTCCGGGTGATATCCAATGTAATTCAGCCAATTATCATTGAAATTTACTACTATTGGATGATGATAAAGGTGCTCGATGAACCACATCTGCAACAGAATGTTGCATCCCTCGAAGTAATCTTTGCCCTCTTGGCAACGGGTCAAAGCTCGAAAAATATCTCCCAGAATCATAGGAAGAATGGTGTGATCCTTGCTACTTTGCAAATACGAGACTACCGCAGCCAATCGAATTCTGATGTACCCACCATGCTCTGGAAAGTTCATGGTCCCCAGAAATGATATCATGAACGCGATGATTCTCAACTCCCTCCAGGCGTCGTAACTCAATTGGTTGACGAATTATGTACCCGAGAAGTTCTCAAACCCTTTCTCGTCCCCAAATCTGTCATAGAAATATTCCAACGGAACCCAACCTTCGTCCAAGCAACCCATTGGAATTCGACGGAGGCATAACTTTTTCAAAAAGTTATTCACACCAACTTTTCTCAGAGCAACAGGCTTTTTTCCACGAAGGTCTCTCCCCAATACGGTAAACCCACCTAATTCTTCCAATGTAGGCGTCATTTCACAATCTCTGAACCTGAATACATTGTTCACGGGGTCCCAAAAACCCACTAGGGGCTCGATTAAATCTCTGTTAGGCTTAATTCCCATGATGTTTGGGAGGAACTTGAGGTGCTTAAATACTTGATTCTGTTCCCATATAGCAAAATCAGCCCACCAATTATGGAGACTACTCGGGGTCTTATCGCCGATCAAGAATATAGGAGGTGTCTCACCCCTTACCCTTTTCTGACTGCTTCTTTGTGGAGAATTCATGGTGAACATAAGAATAAAAAGGGGTCATGACTTACCTAACTTATATGCAAAAGATAAAAAAGAGTTAGGATCTATATCTTATTATTATTATTTTTTTTTTATTTTTTTTTTGAAATTAGCAGACACAAAAGGTGAAATGATAAAAGTAGGAAAAATGGTTATTATTATGAAAACAAACCTTTGATACTTCCACGGAAGGCTTAAAGGGTGACTCGGCAAAAATGGCCAAATATAAGGACAAAATGATAAAAAATAAATAAATAAAAATAACGGCCCTTCGGTACTCCCGAGGGAGGTTCAAACATTGTCTTGGCAAAACGACCGGAATACCAGGGCAAAACAGTACAAGGTGACAAAAGTAGCAATTTGTTTTTTTTAAAAAAATTTATGCACATGCGGTTTTTTTTTTTTTGAAAAATGTGGGCTGAACCCGATGGAGGTTGCCTACGTATCTCACATCCGGCGAGAATTAACCCCGCGTAGTTTGGTGAAATCGAGTATCCTTCTCTTTTGATTTTTATAAAAATTAATTTTTACACCTCACGCCAGACTATTACAAAATCTTAGTAAAAAAGGGATTATTTGTACTAAACTAGGAGAATGGTTTATTTTTTATTTTTATTTTTATTTTTTTTAATTCCGCTCAACTAATTTTCTAAAGCTGGTCAACAATGCAAGCAAGCCTTCCAAATGATGTAACAAGTAACACATAAGTAAACATGATGGTCTCAAAAAGGATACCTGTCTTATACGGACCCGGCCCCTGTGCCGAGTTTCGCTAAGTCAAATGCACGTAATGCAAATAAAGCGAACCTACTAGGGATATCCGGCATGAGGTTTGTTCTTTTAGATTTAAATCCTAGTGGAGAAGGTATCTAGACTGGCTTACTTGAGCGGACAACTCGAGCCGAGCAGGGTCAGCGTACCGGTAGCATTGCTTTCCAGCTTAGCTGGTGGTGCTCCCCGCCTAAAACATGTGTGACTAAAATCCTTCACCAGGTGACAAGTACCTCGACTACCTCAAAGAAAGCGGGCTATGACAAGCAAATGCCCAATTTTTAATTTCAAGAAGACTCAGAGAGGGTGCGTGAGAAGACGGTTTATATGTACATTTCAACAATATCAAAGCAGTAAAAGCGGACAAGTAGCACATTAGACCCAAATAAATCACAGTATATACAAAATTAATAAAGCCAAATAAAAGTCAAAATGTACAAGCTCGAATTCTGGTTGTTCCCTAGCAGAGTCGTCAGAGCTGTCACACATAATATGTATTATAGATTATTTTGGGGTTAATGAGTTTTTCCAATTAAAGTAACAAATTTGAAGAGGGGTTATTTTATTTACAGAGTCGCGACTTGGAATTGTTTTTTTAGTGTTCCAAGTCGAAAATAAAGTTCGGGTAAGGAATTCTGTTAACCGGAGAGAAGGTGCAAGGGATTCCCCGAATCCCGTGGTTTTAGCACGGTCACTTTATTGACTTAAAACTTGGCTTGAATCAATTTTGGACAAACTGTGATTTATAAATTTTTCATGTTTTACCTATCCGCTTTTAATGCTTGATTATTATAATTATTAAAAAAATAATTTGGATAATATTACATTATCATAACCACGCTACGCAAGCGAATGCGTGATCGAATAACAAAATTAATTCACTTATCATAATTGCGCTTCGCAAGTGAATCCGAAATCATGACAATCAATTATTTATAGTACTTTTGAGAAATTACTACATTTGAAAAGATTAATTCTTGAAAATTATTTAAAGTCAACTGTCGCGCTACGTAAGCGAATCCGCGATTTTAGCAAAGGATTAATTAAATTAAAAATTAACTAAAATAAATGGGTATGGTATGAGATTATTGAACTAATTTATTAAATGTTCAACATCACGCTACGCGAGCGAATCCGTGAAGTTAAAGCGCGCCTACTAAATGCCTACCGTTTAAGTTAATTATTAAGGCGATTAAATTGCTAAATTATTTTAATTATGGTGTGAAATCTGGTTGTGATTGGAGTTGGTTTGAGAAACCAACAATTAAAGACTAGGGCCATCTCTTGCTTCTGGATAAATATGGCCAGCTCCTAAACTTTAATGGTATTGGGCTCCTTTGTTGGTTTATCATGAAAAGGGCCAGCAGAAAATATCTACAAAGAATGGCCAACTGTTTTTAATTATTATTATTATTTTTTAAGAAGAAAGAAAATGAGCCAACTCAAACTACTTAACAAATGGGCATGCTAGCATGCTTAACACGAAGTGAGCGTAGCAAAAAATATTTACTTGGGCCCATTATTCAATCTGTGGCTGCATAGCCCATAACTTAGTCACCCACGTTCCAATCTTATTTCTTAGCCCCAAACCTATCAATTTTACGCTATTAACTTAACATAAATATTCAAATATTGCACTAATGTATGTGAGGCCAAACAGTCG
>AWOL01S0283439.1:3598-13853 GCA_000715115.1 Nicotiana otophora
GTTGTTTCTCCAGACGTCAGATGCTCCGGGACTAGTTCTAGTGCCAATTAAGCTCACAGGGCCAGAAAATTATGCACTGTGGAGCAGGGCAATGAAGCTAGCCCTTAGGGGAAAGAGCAAGCTTGGTTTTGTAGATGGAAGTTGTGTGAAAAGCACGTATAAAGGTGGATTAGCATAGCAATGGGAGAAGTGTAATGCGATTGTGTTGTCATGGATAGTTAGTACGGTTGCGAATGAATTGATACCAAGTATCATGTTTGCATCGAGTGCAAAGAAGGTGTGGAGTGACTTTAAGGAAAGGTTTGACAGATGCAGTCTAACTAGGATCTATCATTTGTAGACAGAAATTGCATCATTAAGACAAGGTACGGATTCTGTAACCACATACTATTCAAAAATGAATGATTTGTGGAATGAATTAGACATACTAGCACCAAAACCAGGCTGTGATTGTGTGAAATCTAGACCATCTCTTGAACATCTATCACAACAACGTTTATTATAATTTTTTATGGGTCTGAATGAAAGCTATAGTAATGTGAGGAGTAATGTGTTGATGAAGAGGCCTGTAGTCAGTGTGAATGAAGTCTATGCTATAGTGACTCAGGAAGAGAGTCAAAGAGCTCTAGGAGTAGCTGATGTGAATAAGGATCCACTGACTATGATGGCAGGGAGGCCTCAATACAACAAACCTAAGAAGATAGGAATGGTATGTGAACATTGTGGTTATAAAGGTCACTTAAAGGAAAATTATTATAAAATAGTAGGATATCCAGCAAATTTTAAGAGCAAGAAGAAGACTCATGTTGCAGGAAGAGGCAGGACATTTGCTAGCAATGCAAATGCAGAAGATACCAGCAACTCTGAGGGTCAACCACAAGGACATTACCTGGCACAGGAGTAGTACCAGCAACTGATAGGATTGCTAAACAAACCTACAGGTGCAGAGTGTTCCACAAACATGGCAAGTATTGTTTCATTAGTGCCCAATGCCACAGAACAGGATTGGATAGTGAATACATGTGTTACTCATCATATAACCTGTAATAAAGATTTGCTAGATACACTTAAGATCATAGATGGATATAGAAGTGTACAATTTCCAACAGGGAAGACTTCAAACATTACACACACAGGAAATGCAAAGATTCTAGGAAACAAGAATGTCCTCCGTGTACCAGATTTTAAATTTAATCTGCTATCAGTGTCAAAGCTTACCAAAAACCTCAGCTGTTTAGTTGCCTTTTTCCTGATTTCTGTGTGTTGCAGGGACTTTACAGTGGTAAGGTATTGGGAATTGGTAGAGAACATGAGGGATTGTACATAATAAAGTCAAGAGAAACAGAAAACAAGGCATTGGTAGCAGGAACAATTACAAAGGAAAATGCAGAAACAATCTTATGGCATTACATAATGGGACATGCTTCAATAAGATCTTTGCAGCACTTGTCAGCCTTGAAGAATAAAATCAGCAGTACAGAAATAGGAAATTGTGATGTATGCCCTCTTGCAAAACAGTGCAGGCTACAATTTTCAACTAGTGTTTCAAACTCAGCTGTTATCTTTCAACTTCTTCATTTAGATGTTTGGGTATCATACAAGTCTCCAACCTATGATAAGAAATAATATTTTGTTACAATAGCAGATGATTACAGTAGATACACTTGGGCATGTCTAATATAGTCAAACTGTGAAGTCTTGTAGTTTTGAAAAACTTTCTGCTGATAATAAACAATCATTTTGGTGTCAATATCAAGTACTTGAGATCTAACAATGGAACAGAATTCTGTAATACACAATATAATAGCGTGTTGGCTTCTTGTGGTATTATTCATCAAACTAGTTGTCCCTATACACCACAGCAAAATGGAACTGTAGAAAGAAAGCACAGGCGCATCTTAAAAGTGGCCAGAGCTTTGAAATTTCAAAGTGGAGTCCCCATAAGATTTTGGGGTGATTGTGTTAAGACCCAGTCTATGTGATCAATAGACTACCTACACCAGTTCTGAAAGGAAAAACTCCATATGAGCTGTTGTATGGGAAAGAGCCTAAGGTGGATCACCTGAGGGTATTTGGTTGTCAGTGCCATGCAACAACCTTGCCCAAAGGAGATAAGTTTGCACTCAGAGCTAGGAAGGCAGTGTTCATTGGCTACTCAGAAACACAAAAGGGATATAGACTATATGATCTTGAACAAAAATCCTTTTTTATAAGCAGAGATGTAGTATTTCAAGAAGGCAAATTCCCTTTCAAGGATACAGGAGTTGAACAAATGACATGTTTCTTCAACATCCCATTTCAGCAGAAGAACACATTCCTAGCTCACTATCTATACAAGTTGTGAGTCAAGAAGACACTACTTTATCTATAAATCAAGATAACATTAATTCACTTGCAGGTGCTAATGAATCTGAAGAAGTAGAGCCAATCTCTACAACACTGGAGCAGTTGACCTTACCAGACACTCAAGGTTCAACATTAGGTGAAGTTTTAGGAGAGGTTCCTCCAGTTGGGCTAGTATCTACACCAACTGCAACTGACTTACCTACACAACCAGCTCTAAGGGAACCCAGAAAGACATATCCTCCCATATGGATGAAAGACTATGTGACTTCTACAAAGTTGTCTAGAAACTGCAGGTTTCCAATCTCAAATTATGTTAGATATGATCATCTTACCACAACATATCAAGCCTATTTACAAGCTTTTTCAGTCCTAGTGGAACCTAAATCCTTCAAAGAAGCATCACATGATCCACAGTAGATAAAAGCAATGAAATAGGAGATACAAGTACTAGAAGACAATCATACGTGGGAAATTATCGACCTGCCCATTGGGAAGCAAGCCATAGGCTCCAAATGGGTCTACAAAATAAAGTACAAGGCTAATGGAGAGGTGGACAAGTTCAAAGCTAGATTGGTGGCTAAAGGTTACACACAACAAGCTGGATTGGATTATCATGAAACTTTCTCACCTGTAGCAAAAATGGTTATAGTGAGAACGATTATCAGTGTTGCTGCTTCCAAGGGTTGGCCTTTATTTCAAATAGATGTCAATAATGCCTTTCTCCAAGGTGACCTCACTAAAGAAGTCTATATGGATTTTCCTCTGGGATTTCACAAACAGGAGGAGCATAAGGTGTGTCGATTGTTGAAATCCCTCTATGGTTTGAAACAAGCCTCGAGGCAATGGAACATTAAGCTTACATATGCTTTGATGCAAGCTGGATACTCTCAGAGCTCATATGATCATTCACTCTTTACCAAAAAAAGTGGCGAGAATATTGTGATCATCATAGTGTATGTGGATGATCTGTTGATAACTGGGAATTCTCACAGTATGGTTGCAGAAGTTAAGCAGACTCTTCACCACAATTTCAGAGTAAAATATTTGAGGGAACTTAGATATTTTCTTGGAATAGAGGTCTTAAGATCACAAGGAGGAATTGTATTGAACCAAAGAAAATATGCCATGGAGCTTATTTCAGAGGCAGGTTTGAGTGGTTGCAGGCCAGTTGCAACTCCAATGGAACTCAATCATAAGCTAACTACTGTGGACTATGACAACCATGTTGGGAACACAGGAGATAAGATATTGGAGGAGGCTGGAAGCTACCAAAAGTTGATAGAAAAGCTGCTTTATTTGACCATTACAAGACCAAATATAAGTTTTGTTGTGCAAGTGTTGAGTCAATTTATGCAGAATCCTAAACTACACATATGGATGCAGCCTTGAGAGTGGTGAGATACATAAAAGGATCTCCAGGATTGGGTATATTACTGAAGAAAGGTGAGGCACAAAACTTAATAGTGTTTTGCGACTCATATTGGGCAGCTTACCCAAATACTAGAAGATCGACCACAGGATACATTGTCAAACTAGGAGACTCCTTGCTATCCTGGAAGTCTAAGAAGCAGCAAACAATCAGCAGAAGCAGAATATAGAAGCATGGTTGCAGCAGTCTTAGAGGCAGTATGGATGGTTGGATTGCTGGAAGAACTGGGTAACAATGTCATCAAACCAGTGCATTTACATTGTGACAGCAAAGCTGCTTTGCAAATAGCAGCCAATCTCATATTTCACGAGAGAACCAAGCACATAGAGATTAATTGTCATTTTGTAAGGGAAAGGATCATGACATGGCTCATCACCACTGAATATGTATCCACCAAACAGCAATTGGCAAATTTAATGACCAAAGGTTTGGGAGCTGTTCAACATCATCTGTTGTTGTCCAAGCTTAGAGTGTTAGATGTCTTCCACTCTTCAGCTTGAGGGGGAGTATTGAAGGGCAAGAATGTAGCCTTGGGTAGTTAGGGGTCATTCTGTAATTTAGAGAAGTTAGAAGGGCAATTAGTTAAGGGAGTTAGAGTTTATTATAAAAGCAGTGTTGAGTACCCCAAATGTAACAAACACAATTTATTTTGTCAAATACACTATCCTTTCTTCCTCTCTTCCTTCTTCTCTCCTTCTTATAGAATCAGTGCCCTAGATAGCTATGATGCTCATTTAGTCTGCATGTTGCTCGATCTGTTTAGCTTATAATTCACAAATTAACAGAGGGATTTGGGTAAAGGGTAAGGGTCATGGGAGGATACTGAAAAAAATACCCTTAGTACCGATACAGTTAGTACCCTTAAGGTACCGGATCGGTCCGTACCAGTACTCTTAAGTTTTTTTTTAAAATGTGGTTATTTTTGCACTGTTAGCCAACGGTTATTATTTTAAAAATAGCGGTTGGCAATGGCCAAAAATGGCTATTTTTGCCTCCCTAGCCCCCTAACACCTCTTACCCCTTAATTTATATTTTTTAACTTTTAAGTTTTTTTCAAATACACTTTAATCATATTTTAAAACTATAAATACTCCATTTCACTCTTTTAATTTTCATATAAAACTCTCACATCTTTTTAATTCTATATATCTCTATCTCTAATTGCAATTAACGTCCTAGCACTCATATTAATTTTCACATTTATTTAATTTTGTTATACTTGTGTTGCTATTTGTTGTAATTTTAATTATTTATTATTAGAAATGACTCCTAAACTTGTAAAAAAAAGTGTAATAGATTAACTAAGGGTAATGTTAAGGAAGGGGGTTCTCGTTTTAAAACAAATCCTAACCAATCCGAGTTTAGGCGTTACATATAAGAAACGTATATTCCTGCTTTTCAAGGTTTTCCTAGAACAACTGTTAGAAATAATGTTTGCGATGATGAAGGAACTGAAAACTTGATAAACTATTGAAAGAGAAGAAACTTTGGCCTTCTAAAAATAATTTAAGAAGACGACGATGCCTATAGTGAAATACTATCTACCGGAGACAGCAGGAACACAGAAGAACACGTGCTATTTATTTCAAGTGAATAACCAATAGAAGTTATTAAAAAATTCAGTAAATTATAATTTTATTTTAATAAATATTGAAATAAATGTATTGAATTCTTTTTATCGATTAAAGTTTGTTTGTATTTAAATATTTTTTTTATTTTTAATTTAAAATTATCCTTAAGTACCGGCACTGCATCCTTAAGTACTGCACCCTTAGGATCCCTTACCATGTATCTTTAAGGAATCCTCCCTTCATCCTTACCGTCCCCGTACCCTTAACCCTTAAGAACCAGTACCCTCCCCTTAGACATCCCTATGGAATACACAACTTTTCTCCTTAGAGCAGAGCAATGGTCGGTGTTTTCCCATTTTATCTTGACAAATCATGTTATTTTCTATTTTCGAAAAAAAATACTTCTTCTAGAAAAGTTTTTTCTTTTCTGCACCTAACACTTTTGCTCATGTCTGTGACATTGTTAATACTCCAAAACAGGGGAGGATCAACACTATTGGATCCTAAAGCTATAAGAGGCCTTTAACTTTATTTTCAAAAAAAAAAACTTTCTTATATACTATAATTTACTTAAAATCTAATTTTCTAACTTTTTGAGATGCAAAACTATGAATAATTATTTTATTGTAAATTTCTTCTAATAATTATTTTTCAATCGGTAATATAGCTAATCCATTCACTTTATCTTGATCCATGGTTGATTTTAAGTAAGATTTTATCAATTTTAGTTTTAAAAAATTTCTTTCAAGTTTCTAGTTTGTAGTCGAGGGCGGCCATATGCAATTGTTATAGGAACTGGTATTATTACTCTATAAGCAAAATAAGTATTTGAAAAAGAATCAAGTCTTTTTATCCGATTGAGTATATCGACTAGAGCACTATCATCTCTTCTTTTTTGGGATTGTATCAATGATTCAACTTTTTTTCCTTAAGTTTTGAATAACCAGATTCATACTTTATATTTGACATATTTAAATTTTGATAAATGCTAAAAGGGTAATATATGCATACGTATTGAAATCTATATATAATAAAAGGAGAGGAAAAGGCACATTATTAAGACAAGTGGCATAACCACAAAAAATCAAGTGTCATTATTAAGACAAAATAAATTATTTTTTTAACTAAAAAACCTTTTTAAATTTTGAATTGATTGGTTACTCTATTTGAATTAATAAATATAGATATCTTATAATTAGCTATATTATAAAAACAAAAATATATAATAAAAAAATAACTACTCATCAAATTGGGGAGTATTTTCAAGTTGGAGCTTTAAAGTTATTTTAAAATTAAAAAACAAAAAATAAGAAAAAATTAAATTAGCTACAATCTTCTATATATAATAAAAGGAGAGGCAAAAGCACATTATTAAGACAAGTGGCATAACTACAAAAAATCAAGTGTCATTATTAAGACAAAATAAACTACTTTTTAACTAAAAAACCTTTTTAAATTTTGAATTGATTGGTTACTCTATTTGAATTAATAAATATAGATATCTTATAATTAGATATATTAAAAAAAATAAAAAATATATAAAAAATTAACTATTCATTCAAATTGGAGAGTATTTTCAAGTTGGAGCTTTAAAGTTATTTTAAAATTAAAAACAAAAAATAAGAAAAAATTAAATTAGCTACAATCTTCTATATATAATAAAAGGAGAGGCAAAAACATATTATTAAGACAAGTGGCATAACCACAAAAAATCAAGTGTCGTTATTAAGACAAAATAAACTACTTTTTTAACTAAAAAAACTTTTTAAATTTTGAATTGATTGGTTACTCTATTTGAATTAATAAATATAGATATATTATATTAGCTATATATATATATATATAATAACTACTCATTCAAATTGGGGAGTATTTTCAAGTTGGAGCTTTAAAATTATTTTAAAATTAAAAAACAAAAAATAAAAAAAAATTAAATTAACTACAATCTTCTATATATATTTCTTCTATATATAATAAAAGGAGAGGCAAAAGCACATTATCAAAACAAGTGGCATAACCACAAAAAATCAAGTGTCATTATTAAGACAAAATAAACTACCTTTTTAACTTGAAAACCTTTTTAAATTTTGAATTGATTGGTTACTCTATCTGAATTAATAAATATAGATATCTTATAATTAGCTATATTTAAAAAACAAAAATATATATAAAAAATAACTACTCATTCAAATTGGGAAGTATTTTCAAGTTAGAGATTTAAAGTTATTTTAAAATTAAAAAACTAAAAATAAGAAAAAATTAAATTAGCTACAATCTATATATAATAAAAGGAGAGGTAAAAGCACATTATTAAGACAAGTGGCATAACTACAAAAAACCAGGTGTCTTTATTAAGACAAAATAAATTATTTTTTTAACTAAAAAACCTTTTTAAATTTTGAATTGATTGGTTACTCTATTTGAATTAATAAATATAGATATCTTTGTTTTGGTAATTAACTTTCTTTTGTATTAATCACCAAAGAAAAACTGTACAAATCCATAGTCAAGCCAACTCAACTGACTATCTCAAAATTTAAAAGCAAAACTAGCATACGTATTTACACATATCATTAATGAATCACTCTGTTCCTAGATAAAATTGCTATATATAACTCCTAGCTCGAGTAGCTGCTCTAACATTACAAATGTATGCTATCTCCCTTGCAAGAACATCACTACCTCGATACCTTTGGTCATATATACAAGTGTTTCTTTCTATCCAAATTGCACATGAGGTCTCGGCATATATCATTCTGAAGATGTTAGCCTTATTGGACTTCCCTTTTCCTTGCTTGATGATCCACTGAAGGTGTTGTCATTTGTACATTTTGAATCTACTTCATGACTTGCTTCCACAGTTTTATAGTATACAAACATTGCACAAAGAGGTGCTCCCTTGATCCATCCCGACCTTGACACATAACATATTGAGGGGTGACATTTAAACCCCAGTTGGCTAGCCTATCTTTAGTAGGCAGTCTTCCATGGAGCAACGACCACATGGTGAAGACTGCCTTTAGTCTGGTAAAGTTGTGAAAGACTAAGCATTTCCAGCTAACTCTTGGTAGGTCTCCTAACAGCTGTAGGTATATTTGTCTGATAATGCTCTTGTTGTGATCATTTAAGTTTTGTGTCTGTAGCATGGTTACTTTTGATCCAATTATTCTTCTCATCATCCAACTTGCTTGTTGTGGCAATGGCATATATTGTAACTGCTGTTGTTTGATATAGTATGCATTGATCCACCTTATCCATAGCTTGTCTTGTTTGTGTGCTAAGTCCCAGCACGTTTTGGCAATTGCTGCTTTGTTCCACAAAGGAAGGTTTATGAGATTAAATCCACCGGCTGACTTAGGAGAACACATCTTTTCCCATGCTACTAATGCTTTTCTAGTTATTATGTTAGTTCCAGGCCAAATGTAGCTTCTGCAGAGTGCCTCTATCATTTTCAATACCTTAGCAGGCAAGATGAACAATTGAGCCCAGTATGCTTGAATACCAAAAATAACATATTGAACCAACTGCACACGACCAACATAGGATAGCTTTTTAGCAGTCCAGGAAGAGATCTTGGCTGTGATCTTTTCAATCAAAGGCTGCCATTGTATGGGAGTTATTTTCTTTGTAGATAAAGGGATGCCTAGGTATTTGAAGGGCAAAGATCCCTTTTTAAACCCCAGATGAGCCAATATTTGCTCCTTCACATCTTGTTTCACCCCACCAAAATACACTGAACTTTTACCCAGATTAACCTGCAAACCTGATGTTGCAGAGAACTGAGAGAAGTATTTATATAATGTGACCACTGAGGATAGATTATCTTTAGCAAATAACAAGAGATCATCAGCAAAACTCATATGAGTTATGTCCAGTTTCCTACATCTGGGGTGATACTGGAATGTAGGTTCATTCGTAATCTCATGCAAGGATCTGCTCAAGTATTCTATCACCATTACAAATAGGAAAGGAGAAATAAGATCTCCTTGTCTAAGACCCTTAGCAGCATTAAAAGGTTCTGTGGTTTCTTCATTCACAAGGATAGTATAGTTGATTGTCTTGATGCATTCTATTATCCACTTGATAAACCTATCAGGAAAACCAAGCTCCTCCATTACCTCTTGTAGGAAGATCCACTCTATTGTGTCATAAGATTTTTGGAGATCAATCTTTATCATACACCTAGGAGATATCTGAGCTATAGTGTAGGATTTGACTAGCTCATGAGCTAGGATGACACTGTCAGCAATCTTTCTACGATGAATGAAACATGCTTGAGCTTCACAAATGATGAATGACATGACTTTCTGCAATCTAGAAGCCAAGATCTTAGAGATTATCTTGTATAAGATTGAACAGAAGGCTATTGGTTTATATTCTTTGGCTTTGGTAGGCTTAGTCACTTTAGAAATTAATGTAACAGTGGTGCAGTTGATGGCCTTATAGATCTTTCTAGTTGAGAAGAACTCCTTTATAGTATCTGTGATTTGAGTGTTGATAATGTCCCATGTTGTGTTTGAAGAAAACTGCATTAAAGCCATCAATACCTGGAGCTTTATCATCACCAATTGCTTTAAGACTCTCAACAATCTCTTGATTAGTTACCTCTGCACATAAATCAACTCTTTGCTGATGAGACAATGTAGGACCATTCTTCATGTATGATCTATTGATAGCAGGTAAAGAGGTGGCAGTTGACCCCATTAGGCTTTTATAGAAATCAACAATCTCCCTTTTGATTGCATCAGGGTCAGTCAACTTGTCTCCTAGTAGAGTAGNCATCTTTCCAGTTGAGAAGAACTCCTTTATAGCATCTGTGATTTGAGTGTTGATAATGTCCCATATTTTTTTTGAAGAAAACTGCATTAAAGCCATCAATACCTGGAGCTTTATCATCACCAATTGCTTT
>AWOL01S0283625.1:0-13630 GCA_000715115.1 Nicotiana otophora
ATGCTCATGACTAGTGACACCCCGATGTCGGGCTTTTCTTTTTCCGCACTTCTATTTTTCTTTGATTTGAAATTCTTAAATGGAGGTTTTATATTAAATAAACTTGAAATTATCTTTGAAATGAAAATATAGGTTTGTTTTGGAAATGAGTCGGCTTGCCTAGTTCTACGATAGGCACCGTCACGACAGAGGTTTGTTCGGGTCGTGACATACTACTACAGAAACTCCAACTGTTGATTCGGTGCCTGCAGTTCTGGAGTTCTCTGATGTATTTCCTTCAGATCTTCCAGGCATGCCACCAGATTGTGATATTGATTTTTGTATTGACTTGGCTCCAAATACCCAGCCTATATCTATCCCACCATATCGCATGGCTCCGAAATAATTGCAAAAGGATTTGTTATACCAAGTGTATCGCCTTGGGGTACACCGGTATTATTTGTGAAGAAAAAGGATGGAACTATGCGAATGTGTATTGATTATCGCAAATTGAACAAAGTTACCATTAAGACCAAGTACCTGTTGCCGCATATTGATGATTTATTTGATCAGTTGCAGGGTGCTAGGGTATTTTCTAATATCGACTTGAGGTCGGGGTACCATCAGTTGAAGATTCGGGATTCGAATGTTCCGAAAACTGCTTTCCGGACAAGATACGGTCATTATGAATTTCTGGTGATGTCTTTCGGGTTAACTAACGCCCCGACAGTGTTTATGGATCTGATGAACAGGGTATTCATGCCATATATTGATTCGTTTGTCATTGTCTTCATTGATGACGTTTTGATTTACTCGCGCAGCAAGGAGGAACATGAGCAACATATGAGAGTAGTGCTTCAGACATTGCGGGAACAAAAGTTATATGCTAAGTTCTCTAAATGTAAATTTTGGCTAGAGTCTGTAGCATTTTTGGGACATATTGTATCGGGCGAAGGTATTAAGGTTGATCCCAAAAAGATTGAGGCAGTTCAGAATTGGCATCGTCCNAAACTTTTGGGGCATATTGTATCTAGCGAGGGTATTAAAGTTGATCTCAAAAAGATCGAGGCCATTCAGAATTGGCATCGTCCCACTTCGGCAACTGAAATGAAATGTTTCTAGGTTTAGTAGGTTATTATCGTCGGTTCGTGGATAGCTTTTCATCTATTGCAACACCTTTGACCAAATTAACCTAGAAGGGTTCTCCGTTCTGATGGTCCGATGATTGTGAGGTGAGCTTTCAGAAGCTCAAGACAACATATACTACAACACCAGTGTTAGTGTTGCCTTCCGATTCGGGGATGTATACAGTGTATTGTGACGCTTCACGCGTTGGTTTGGGTTGTGTATTAATGCAGGAGGGGTGAGTTATTGCATATGCCTCGCTTCAGTTGAAACGCCACGAGAAGAATTACTCGGTCCATGATTTGGAGTTTGCTGTAATTGTTCACGCTCTTAAAGTTTGGAGGCATTAGCTTTATGGGGTGTCTTGTGAAGTTTTAAGTTGGAAGAGTTGACCAAGGTTTGACTTTTGGGTAAACAGACTCGAAAATGGGTTTTGATTATTCCGATAGGGTCGTATGATTATTTTGGACTTTTAGATATGTTTGGATTTGGTTTCGGAGGTTCCTATAAGAGTTCGACACTATTTGTCAAAAGTTGGCTATTTGAAGAACTTAAAAATTCATAAGTTTGACCAAGAGTTGACTTTGATATTATTGGACTCCAATTGGTATTCCGAGACATTGGATAGGTCTATATAGTTGAATTTCACTTGTGTGCAAAGTTTGAAAGTAATCCGAAGTGTTTAAGTGTGATTCAGACACTCTTTTGAAGAAATGAAGATTTAATAACTTAAAAGAAATTCTATTCGGTTTGAGCCACGATTCTTTGTTGTGATGTTACCGTGGGTGTTTTGAAGCTTTGAATAAGTTTGTATGATGTATTTGTACTTGTTGGTATGATTGAATGGGGTCCCGAGGGTCTCGGGTGTATTTTGGAACATTATTTGAGAAACTAGTTAAGGATTTGAAGTTTGACCATGGTCAATATCGGATCAAGATGATCTCGTTTCGGTGTTTTGAGTGTACGAACATGTTCGTAGCATATTTTATGATTGAAATGCATAAATGGTTTGTGTCTGGGAGGTTCCGAATGTGCTTTGGGTGACGTTTGATTGCTGGGTTTTTTCTGGTGCAAATAGTTACGGAAATGCCATTTAAATTTTCTGATTTCTTTTAAACTTTCAAAATATCATATCTCCCTCATTTTAAAGTCAAATTGGGTGATTCAAGAGGCTATCTTGGGTGTAATCTCTCAAGAATCGTGTTGGGAGTATCAAACGTAAGTTTTGAGATTATCTAGAACCTGAATCGAGCAGGTACAACTGTTATATTTCTTTTCTTGTTTTGTAATGTAGTTACTTTTGCTCACAAGATTTTGGAGCTAGGTTTTGGAGGGAAGTTTTACTACTTGGATTGGGATAAATATTGTTGACTCATATTTGTTATTATTTCATGATTCCAACCACAATTTTAGTGTTTGATTAATAATTTGAATTGGAGAAATTGGGAATTTTAGTAAAAACTTTATAAAATATAAATTGATGGTTTGAAGGCCGATTTGAAGTCGGAATTGAATGATTTTTGTATGATTGGACTCGTATCGGAATGAGTGTTTGGAATTTATGAGCTTTTTCGAGTTCCGAGGTACGGGACCGTGGTTAACGTTTTGGTTTTCATTAAAGATCGAAACTTTATTATCCGAAATTGTTTCATGTGGCTTTCATTTATGATATTAAATTATTTTGGCCAGACTCTAGCCGTCCGGAGGTTGTTTCACATGGGAAGGACTTCTTAGAGTATTGAATTAGTTTCTTTGAGGTAAGTATCTTGTCTAACTTTGTGTGGGGGAAATAACCCATAGGATTGGGTTGCATTGTACCATTTGAATTATGTGGAAGATGTGTACATGAGGTGACGAGTGTGTACACGGGCTTATATATGAAAATTGACTGGTTTAGGCCTTAGATTACTTACAAGCATTTAATTGAAGTTGTTATTTATTGTTTTATATTTCGTTGTCAAGTTTATTCTTACATGCTTTACTTTAAGTTGTTATTACATGTTCATGTTTCCATTATCGAGGTTACTCTTATATGCATGTATTAGTATTTGTTGTTACATGCTATTCTTTCCATTGTTGAGTTATTATCATTTATTTAGTCGTAGTTGCTATTTCATGCTACCTCTCTTATTGTTGAGCTTATGTTATGCATTTGAATTTGAAGTTGCCATTTCATAGATATACCTTCATTGTTGAGTTATGGAAGTTGTAATTGTTGAGAGCTATTGACACGTTTGTGGTTGAAATTGTTGGTTATTGGAATACCTTTCCTTGTTGAGCTATTCCTAGTTTATCTTGTTGTAATTGAGATTCTTGTACAAGTTGTGGTTGAGCCGTGGGCTATATGTTGTGGTAACATTGGTGTTGTTGACCTTTTGGCAAGTTGTGGCATATGACACTTATGGTGCGAGTTGTGATAGTGTTGTGATATTTATACACATGTGGTGGTTTAAGGCTAGGCGTTGATATGTATGCAGTGAGATAAGGTAGGCTTGATACACGTGTCGCTAGTAGGGGAACTACTTGAAGCCACGCGGTGAGATAAGGTGAGCTAAAACGCATGTAGCTATTTTAGAAAAAATAATTTTCAAAACTAAATGTAAGGCTCACGTGGTGATATAAGGAAAGATTATGATTATGACTTGTGAAATGTGATTTCGAGGTGGTACATCGGTTGTGATTGTTGTTGTACATTCTATTTTGGGACAACTTGTTGATTTGAACGATTATTGTTTTTCCTTCAATAATTCATCCACAGTTGATTGTCTTTGGTTATTCGTTCTTATCTTGGTGTTGGGACGATTGTGGCTTCTTGTATTAGTCATGCATTCTATGTGCTTTTTTGTATTACTTTAACATGTCAATCTATGCCTCCGTTATAACTTGGTAAATTGATTGTCAACATGAATTTAATTGTGTGGATTTATTATATCATATTCTGTTGAGTTATTGGTAACATAACAATTTAAATAATAGAATTATTGACTTGATTTATTCCATGTGTCTCTTAAGATAGAACTCGCTATCTCACTCGGTGTCTTATTATTTTAAATGATTATCTCCCTTTTACTATAATTCAGTTCTCAAATTATACTCAATACTCTGTTGATTGGTTACCTTACTTAAAATTGTTATCACATTTCTCTTTTAACAAATTATATATTTAATTAGTTAATTTAACTTATGTTTTGCTTTGTTTAAACATGACATTTTACTCAATTTTGTTGATTTCTAAACTAAACACATATGATACTCTATTATGTATAAATTGTATTTTATTTTACTTTAATTGATTTCTAAAATAAACTCATTATTTCATTTGACGCCTTACTTTATTCAAGATTGTTATTATGCTTTATGGTATTTAAATATAACTCTCGATAAATTTAATTGAAATTTTGTTACGGTTGCAATGTACATGATAGCACGTGGGTCTTTCTGTATGAAGGTAATTGTTATTGTGGGCATGAGGTGCCATACGTGTAAGATTTAGAAATTGTGGTCCATGATTTGTGATTTACGAGGTGTGTGCCTCGGGGTAATTTTTGTTTTAGGCCTATGCATTGGGAATGATTTGATTATTTGAGCTATCATTGGTTCCTCCTTATTTGAGTTCATTCATATCCCATCGGCGTTCTGATTATGTTTCTTCTCTATTACCCGTTTACTACTTTTGCCATCTGCGTTTCTATTATTTTATTGTTGGTTGTAAATCAAGAATCTTTCCGCCGTTGGCCTTACATTGATGTTCTTTCCATTATTAGATTCATGCATATCTTGTACATGTTTCTATGTCTAGTAGGTGTCTTGATCTAGCCTCGTCACTACTCTACTGAGGTTAGACTTGATACTTACTGGGTACCGTTGTGGTGTACTCATACTACACTTCTGCACATTTTTGTTCAGATCCAGGTATTTCTGATCGTGATGTTGATCATTGCATATGCACGGCAGTGATTTCAAGGTATACCTGCTTGATGCTCGTAGGTTGAGTCACCGTCTTACTTCCTTATGCTACTGTCAAATTGTAAAACGAAACAGTAGAGTTTTCAAAAATTCTAGTGTATTTTAGTAGAGCTTATGACTCTGCACTAACGATTTTGGGAAATGTATAACTATTGGTCGTTGCTATTATGTATGTCATTTACTTGTTTATGATTTAGTGATTAAATAGTTTAATTTTGTTATTAACTCAACATGTGTTAGGCTTACCTAGTCTTAGAGATTATGTTTCATTACAACATCCTAAGGTGAGAATTTCGGGTCAAGACAGTATATCAACAATGTTAAATTCAAAAAGAATAATGATTTATATTTTCATCATAAAAGAAAAATAAGTATATAAATCACATGTCAATCAAATATCGAAGGTAAATAATATATTAGATATATTATTCTAATCATCTCTTCTTGTTGTCAAGACCCGAAATTCCAACCACGGGGTCATGATGACGCCTAATACCGAATGCCAGACAAGCCAACATAACGAATAATATAAAAAGAAAAGCAATAGATATTTGATAAATGATCAAAGACAAAACATAAACCATACCAAGATTTTGGTGTCACAAGTACATGAGCATCTAGATACAGCTAAATACAAGGTTTGAAAGAAACACACCACTGTTCGAAAAAAAATGGAAACAACACAAGAAATAGGAAGTGACTATAAGGCCTGGGAACGGAATGCAGCTCTACCTCGAATCACTGACTAGCATTTGCTAAGTACCTCACGAGACTCTGCTAGTACCAATGTCAAAATCTGTACAATAAGTATAGAAGTGTTGTGTCACAACCCGGAATCCCAACAATGGGGTCGTGATGGCGCCTAACATCCACTTGCTATGCAAGTCGACATCAACCATAGAATTAACCAATTTTAACAATTTAAAATAGAACGATAATTATGATTAACTATTGGTAAAATCTGAAATACATATGATAGTTTCATAAATAACACGATTTATTCTAATCCAAGAAACCTGCAGTCATAAGTACATGCGCGACTAGAATACTACAAATATTGTCTGAATAAATACATTTGTTTGAAGAAAAATAAACCTTAAAGACAGAACAGAAGGGGACCTCAGAGACTCCGAACGCCAAGCAGCTCTACCTCAAGTCCCATGGGCAAGTTAGATCTGAGCAAACTCCTCTACACTTTGCTAGGACCAACACCGAAATCTGCACAAGAAGTTCAGAAGTCTAGTATGAGTACAACCGATCCCATGTACTTTGTAAGTATCGAGCCTAACCTCGACAAAGTAGTGGTGAGGTTATGACAAGACACTCACTATAAACCTATAAGAATAATAATAAAAGAAAAAAATATAGGAAAAAGTAAGTAAACTCATAAGAACGAGACTCGAACGTCAACTAATAGAGGGCCCTGGAATAACATAATCTTAAAATCCTCATATCAAAGTACCAGAATATAACATTACAACTACAATCACTGCACCACATCATACTCCGTTGTGCTATGCGATCGGATCCCAACAATATCACAGTATCTATTGCGGTGTGCAACCCGATCCCAATATCATATCAAGATTTGTTGCGACGTGAAACCCAATGCCATTATCAATTAATTTCAATATTGTTGCGGTGCGCAACCCGTTCCCAATATCAACTCATTAACATGAACAACTCAATGCAACCAATAACGTAATCCCAACACAAAGGCACCAAGGCGTACAAAACACCAAGGATCTACTAGTACAATAGAGAATAACCAATACCTCGTACTCAGAAATCTCAACAATTCATTAACACAAGAATAGCTAAAGAACTCACACAATTGGAAATAATATAATAAAGTACAACAAGAAAGGTAAAGACAACAAAGGCAAGTAAAGACATGAATAAATGAAGATATACAATTAATAGAGGTAGGAACATATGGAACGTAAGAAGGTATTAATTGAAGATTGAATGAACCAAAACATGTAGCAACTAATTCACAGATAACAAGTAAGGCATGAATAACAGGTAAGGCATGAATAACAAGTAAGGACATGTAGCAAATCAAAACATGTAGTGAAATATAACATAGAATAAATAAAGATATAAACGTAAATGGCCCAACCCACATGCTTGAGCCCATGGCAATTCATATACACTCTTCACCTCGCATATACATCGTTCCCACACATTGTTCAAGTAGTAAATAGACCAAACAAGTCATAATTTCCTCAAGTCAAAGTTATACATGACACTTACCTCTTTTCGCAATCAAATCAATAATCAACCACGGAGTTTCCTTTAGAACAAGCCTCCAAACCAACCAAATCTAGTCTAATATCATTCAACCAATCCAAAATAAGCTTCAGAAACTACCCACGAGTGAAAAGTGTTCAATCTTTTATTGAAATTCAAAATTTAATAATAGTCAACCCCGGGCTCGCTTGGTCAAAATTTGCGATTCAGACTAAAAATCGATTACCCATTCACCCCTGATCCTGCTTATGTGATTTGTTTCAAAATTCGACCTCAATTTTAGGTCTAAATCTCATTCTTTTTAAAACCCTAAATTTTACTTAAAATCTCTAATTTCTACTAGGTAATTCATAGATTCAAGGTTAAATATCAATGAGTGTTTATGGAAATACATCACAACTAGTTAAAAAGCACTTACCAATGAAGTTGGGATTAAAATCTCTTCAAAAACCTATCTAGTCCGAGCTCTAGGTTTCAAAAATGGTGTAGAATGACAAAATCCTGACTTAGAGTTTTTATTTAACTAGACATCAGGTGTTCTTCGCGTTCAAGAAGCACGTATGCCCTTTGACCTTCACGTTCACAAAGTCCCCATCATGTTCGCGAAGGCTTATTCCCCAGCCAAGCCTCCACGTTCGCGACCCATGGATCGCGTTCGCGGTGAAGACCTATCAGCCCTCCCCAGACTATTCCAAAGCTACACGTTTGTGAGGGATTGGTTGTGTTCGTGAAGGGCATTCCCCCCAAAGTCCTCACGCTTGCAATCCACCTCGCGTGTTCGCGTAGAGTACCAGTCCAAGCCCAAAATTTCCACCTTCACGATCGCAAAGCATCGAACACCAGAAGAAAATCCAGCAATTTAGCAAGTCTGAAACCAATCCGAAACTCATCTGACTATCTCAGACTCCAAACCCAACATGCACACAAGTGTAATAATATCCTACAAACTTTTTCACTACCTCAAATTATCAAAATGACATCAAATAACAAGAATTGAATGTTAAAACTCAAGGATTTCAACTTGAAAACAAAATTTTCATAATATTTTATATAATACAACGAAATGCGCTCGGGTTATCTGGACCATAAGAAAATGCGCGTACACATCCAAAAATATCATATGAACCTAACACAATCGTCAAAATACTGATCCAAGGTCATTTACCAAAAACATTGACTGCTCAATTAGTTTCATTTGACATTTCTTGGTTTATGTGCATGGTGCGTGTCACTTTTTGAAAAGCTTTCATGAGAAAATTTGAAGAAAATATATTTTTTGGCTTTTAAAACAACTTGAGTTGAATACGATCAATATTGTATGAAAACTACCCTGGATCTGTATTTTGATGATTCTAGTAGGTCCGTATTATAATTTTGGACTTGGAAACATGCTCAGAAATAGAATTCGAAGGTCCCGAGATTGATTGGACTCATTTTGCCGAAAGCTAGTAATTTAAAATAACTGAAATTTCTTAGGTTTCACCGTAGGTTGACTTCATGGGTTTGGATTTTATTTTGGGACTTGATATAGATCCGCTTTGCTATTTGAAACTTGTCTCAAAATTTGGTACAATTCGGAGTTGGTTTGAGATGATTTAGATGCTTAGTTGTGATTCTAGTTTTTCTTAAGTTTCCCTTTGAAGTTGCATTCGTTTTGATATGATGTTAATATACTAGTGTGCATATTTGATTTGGAGATCGAGGAGCTCAGATGAGTTTCAGACGTGTTTTAGATGAGTTTGGAAAGTTTGGGGAATGCTGATGCAGTGTTGCTTCTAGTGTCTAGTGCAGATACCGCAATGACGAGGTCTTGCTCGCATTTGCGAGCCTCACTTTTCCGAACAAGTGTTCGCATTTGCAAGAAAGGCCTTGGATTGGGTAACCTCGCATTTGCGAGAAAATGGTTTGCATCTGCGAACAGGATAGCGTCGTTTTTGCTAGAATTTTGGTTGCATTTGCAATGCCTGGTAATATAGGACATCTTCGCACTTGCGAAGATTCTGGACGCATTTGCAAAGGTTAGGTTTTCACATTTGTGATCAATTAGTCTCAATTGCGACATTAGGGCTTCTAATACAATGTTCGCATTTGCGACCTTTGTTTCGCATTTGCGATGCTCGTAATTGCGAACAAAACATCGCAATTACGACATATGGGGCTGGGAAAAAGAGGGGGAAAATGGGACTTAGCTCATTTTACGCCATTTCTCAACCCTAAACACTTTAGAGGCGATTTGTCAAGAGACTTTTCTTCCCAAAATCATTGGTAAGCAATTCTAATCCACTTTCTTTCAATTCTCCATTACTTTTCATGAGATTTCAAAATCAAATCTAGGATTTTCATGGTAGAAATTAGGGATTTGGTTAGAAATTGGGGAGTTTTGTAAAATTGATATTTAGACCTCAAATTGAGGTCGGATTTCAAAATAAATAACATAACCGGGCTCATGGGTGTATGGGTAATCGGGTTTGGGTCCGAACCTTGGGTTTTGTCAATGCAAGCCCGAGGTTGACTTGTTGACTTTTTCAAAAATGATAAAAATTGAACCTCTTTCATTAATGGGTAAGTTCTAAAGCTTATTTTGAATCGTTTGAGTTGGAGGCTTGTTCAAAAGGCAAGGCCGTGGTTGATTGATTGTTTTGTTCACAGAGTGAAGTAAGTATTATATCTAACCTTGACTTGAGGGAATTAGGATTTGTTGTATCATTTGTTATGTGAATTATGTGGGGAACCATCGTATATGCGAGGTGGCAAGTGTATATCGTCATGGGATTTAGCATGAGCGAATTGAATAATTATTTTCATGTTTTCGTTTATTTCATGATATCTCTTGTTTCATGCTCTAATTGTTACATCTCTTTACTTTACTTCTATGCTATATTTGTTACTCGCCTTCTAATTTTTACGTTGCCTTAATTTGTTCATTCCTCACATGATTTATGCTTATTTGCTACTTATTTCTACCTGTCTTAATTGCATATCTTAATGGTTACATGTTTTACCTGTTTCTATTGTTTTTGTAGTAATTGTTGCACTCTATAATGTTGTTTCACTTGTGTGAGCTGTTTAACTTTTTGTACAGATGGATTGGTAAAGTTGGAGATTTCGAGATGTTAGAGATTCTGCAATTATTCTACGGTTCTTTACTGTCTTGTACATTTACCTTCTTGATGTAGATATTTTGTAAATATTGTTTTTTAATTATTTTTGTTGATGATTGAAATTGTTTGGGTAGCAGGTTGCACGCCACAACAGAAAGTGAAATGTATTGAAATGAACGTATATGGACGGATTATAATACCAACAAATGATGATATGATGGGATCCGGCTACACGTCGGAGTTTATTGGATATGTTGTAATTATTTGTGATTGTTGAGTTATCCTCGGTATTTTGACATGAGACTTGAGACATTGTTATTCTGAGCTCTCTGGTGGTTGAAATTTTGGATCCATTTTCATGAGTTAATTGCTTTATTTCTATTCATGTTATCCTATTATTATTATTATTATTATTATTATTATTATTATTATTATTATTATTATTATTATTATTATTATTATTATTATTATTATTATTATTATTATTATTATTATTATTATTATTATTATTATTATTATTATTATTATTATTATTATTATTATTATTATTATTATTATTATTATTATTATTATTATTATTATTATTATTATTATTATTATTATTATTATTATTATTATTATTATTATTATTATTATTATTATTATTATTATTATTATTATTATTATTATTATTATTATTATTATTATTATTATTATTATTATTATTATTATTATTATTATTATTATTATTATTATTATTATTATTATTATTATTATTATTATTATTATTATTATTATTATTATTATTATTATTATTATTATTATTATTATTATTATTATTATTATTATTATTATTATTATTATTATTATTATTATTATTATTATTATTATTATTATTATTATTATTATTATTATTATTATTATTATTATTATTATTATTATTATTATTATTATTATTATTATTATTATTATTATTATTATTATTATTATTATTATTATTATTATTATTATTATTATTATTATTATTATTATTATTATTATTATTATTATTATTATTATTATTATTATTATATACAGGTTATTTGTAACTGACTTGTCATAGCCTCGTCACTACTTCATCGAGGTTAGGCTCGACACTTTCAATGTACATGGGATCGGTTGTACTCATACTACACTCTACACTTCTTATGCAGATATCGGTGTGGATCCCAGCGGTGCATAGCGAGACTGCTCCGATTCAGCTACTATTTGGAGACTTGAGGTATAGCTACACGACATCTGCATCCCTGAAGTCCCCTTTTGTTCTATCATTACTGTTTATTTAGATTCAAACAGTTGTATTTGTTCAGAATTTATTTGTATAACTCTAGATGCTCATGTATTAGTGACTCCAAACTTTGGAATATGTCTAGATTATGTTATTTAACATCATTTCACTCTATATAAAATGATTACAGCTTGTTAATATAAATGTTTTATCTTAAGCTGGTAAAACTGGTTATGTAACTTAGGTAACGTTGGCTTGTTTAGCAAGTAAAATGTTAAGCCCCATCATGATCTCGATGGTGGAATTCCAGGTCGTGACAAGTTGGTGTTAGAGCACTAGGTTGCCTTGGTCTCACGATCTATGAGCAAGCTTAGTAGAGTGTGGATGATATGTACNCTAGATTATGTTATTTAACATCATTTCACTCTATATCAAATGATTACAGCTTGTTAATATAAATGTTTTATCTTAAACTGGTTATGTAACTTAGGTAATATTGGCTTGTTTAGCAAATAAAATGTTAAGCCCCATCATGATCTCAATGGTGGAATTCCAGGTCGTGACAAGTTGGTGTTAGAGCACTAGGTTGCCTAGGTCTCACGATCCATGAGCAAGCTTAGTAGAGTTTGGATGATAGGTGCGGAGACGTCTGTACTTATCTTCCAGTAAGGCTTTAGGAAAATTTTACTTCTTTCTTTCTCCATCGTGCAAATTTATTCCATTACCAAAGTTTGAACCATTATATTCTTGTTCCCTTGCAGATGGTGAGAACATGCACAACATCTATAGCTGGGCAGGAGCCAGAGCCCCCTTTTGCAGCCATACCAGGGGTAGAGGCCGAGGTAGAGGCATAGCTCAGTCTAGAGAGCGTGTAGCATCACCCATTGTGGAGCCTCAGATTGATCATGAGGAGGAGGTCCCAGTTCAGACCTCACCAATCGGACCATCTCAGGTCCCAGAGGGATTTATATCCAATCCCGTACTTCAGGACACTCCAGTCCGCTTAGTTGGACTCATAGAGATTGTGGTTCAGGCTGGAGTATTTCCTATGGCACCAGTTGTCTCTCAGGATGGGGGAGGAGCATAGACTCCTCCAATTCACACTTCGGAGCAGATAGCTCCCATATATCAGACTCCAGCGGTTCTAGCAGTTGGGGTGGTTAAGCTCGTTATTGCTACACAGCCCGGGGAGAGGCCCGCGATGTCTTCTGAGGGATTGATAAGGTTAGCTAAGTTTACCAAGCTCTTTCATGTTCATTTTAGTGGAGCACCTTCTGACGAACCACCGGATTATTTGGATCGTTTCCAGGAGGTATTGCACAACATGGGTATTGTTGAGACCAATGGGGTCAACTTTGTAGTGTTCTAGATGATCGGTTCTACTAAGAGGTGGTGGCAGGATTATGTGCAGAGTAGACAAGACGATTCACCACCATTTACTTGGGATTAGTTTTTGCAGTTATTTCTGGAGAAGTTCATTCCTTTCATTTTGACAGAGGAGTACCGCAGGCAGTTTGAGCGCCTCTAGTAGGGTGGCATAACTGTCACCCAGTACGAGACCATATTTGTGGATCTAGCCCGTCATGCAGGTATTTTGATTCTTGCGGATAGGGAGAGCAGATTTATTGATGGTCTTACTTTCGATATCATGCTACAGATGGCCAAGGATACGGGGGATGGTATTTTCTTTTACAGGTCCGTAAATATTACTAGACGAATCAAGATGATTCGTAGTCAGGGTAGGGGACGGTGTTCGAGAAGAGGCCTTGTCATTTTGGTGTATTCAGTGGTGCCTCATCTAGAGGTAGGGGTTCTTTTGGGAGAGGCCATCCTCCTATGTTGATTCAGTCAGCTCTTCATAGAGACCACGGTGCTTCGGGAAGTCGTGGTTCTTATGGGTCTCCTCCTGAGCAGCAAACATTCAGTGCACCTTCAGCTCCTATCAGTGCACCACCGCTAC
>AWOL01S0283701.1:1856-14512 GCA_000715115.1 Nicotiana otophora
TGCTCTCTATGTGTTGTGGAAATTTGACTATAAGTCATGTTAGAAACCATGTTTAGGCTATATGTCGGTACTGTTAGGACCCACAGAGGTCGTGTACATGTTACACTATCTGCTTAATTGTTGTTTTGAACTCAGTCACAGGTTACTCGATTATTTTATCCCAGTCACTATTGTTCATTATTGATGCATCATATCATTGTTGTTTGGGCTGATTTCATGATTGTTGAGAGCCCGAGAGACTGGAGAGATTTATGACTAAGCGAAGCCGAGGATCTGATTGTGAGATATTGATACTATAGCACGTGAGTTGTCCGTGCAGCACTGAGTTATCCATGCGGATCCTTATATTATACTATAGCACGTGAGTTGTCCGTGCGGATCCAGATATTTATACTGTGGCACGTGAGTTGTTCGTGCAGCACGTGACTTATCCATGCTGATTATAGCGCTTGGGCTATAGGAGCCCTCCGGAGTCTGAACACCCCCAGTGAGCGCGGGTACCTATTTAGTGAGAGTGCTGAGGGCTGAGAGCCGAGTGGTTGAGCTGGTGTGACGAGTTGAGTGACTGTTGCCCTAAGAGGTTGTACTTGCTTTTCTTTTGTTGTTGCATTTAGTTGCTATCTGTCATTGTTGTAAAATTCTCTAAAAGATTTTATATCTGGATTACATGAACATAAACTGTATAAAAGATGATTTGACTTAAACTGCTGGATTTGAAAGCATGTCTATTCTTTGCTGGAATTACTGAAAGTAAACTATAACTATATAGCTCGTTACTATCTTCAGTTCCTTAGTAACTATTGTTACTTGCTAAGTTGGTTGTACTCATACTACACCCTGCACTTCGTGTGCTGATCCAGGTGCTTCTGGACATAGCGGGTGTTGATTCTCTCATACATTTGATCTTTCGGAGATTCAGAGGTAGCTGCCGTGTTTCGCAGACCTTGTCTCTCCTTCCCTATCTCCTTGTTTACCATATTTTTGGTCTTAGACTATTATAGACCGTATTTATTTTTAGACTTGTATTCATATTAGATGCTCATGTATTTAGTGGAACCATGTTTTGGAGTATTTATATTTGTACTTGTGAGATTTCTTCCGCTAAATTTAATCATCCCCTTTTCAAATTTAAAAGAATACGTGGTTTATTGAGATTGTCGGCTTGCCAAGTATTGAGATAGGCATCATCACGACGGGTTAGGTTTTGGGTCGTGACAAGGCCCAGGCAGTCCTGGGTTATCTCCTTTGGGCCTGCTCTACGTGTGGGGCATGTAATTATTTAGATATTGTTATTCTGAAGTTTATTTCCATTCCTTCTTGGGTTTGTAATAAGTTGTAAACAAACAATTGGGGTATTAGTGAAATTGGGGAAATGGGTATATTCTAATATATGTATAAAAGGGTAGAAAACGTGCCTATATGGTCTATGTGATCTACTTGTTATTCTATCCAACATGCTATATTTATGAATTGTACACTAGTAGAAACCATGCCTATATGGAATCACACACTCACTCAACATGTTTTACTATCAGAAGCATGAGTTAAGTACTTTACTTGTCTACTGCTATGCGTTATTAGATAGCATGCCTATAGGAATCAATTGTCAATAACTATTCATTCAATTTGTGCAACTGCAATGTACTTACTAGATAACATGCCTATATGATTATATTAATTTATGATCTGCTAATCCTCATCTAGATACCATGTCTATAGGACTTTAATTGATTAATTAATCGATTGTTTCTGTTATCTTATTACTCTGCTCACCTAGATAACATACCTATAGGAATAAGCGATAAATCTTCCAACTATTAGAACCCAACTATAAACACTACTACTCGCTTATAAAGTATGCCAATAGGATCAACCGAGACTAATTCTGAGTTTTTCAATGGCTATCACTCCCACCTTGCACAAATCACTTAGAGATCATGTCTATAGATTTTATAATCACGATAATCTGAATAGAAGCACTGCCATGAGACTTTCTTAAACAGTGCGGTCATTCACAAACCTTGTCTATAGGTTTAAAATGACACTTCGAACCTGAAACTGCCTATATATAATATGGAATCTGCACGCGTGCATTTGTTGTTATGTGTGGAGGCTAATTGGGCCTTTAATTATCTTTAAATGAAGTCCTATTTGTTTTGAATGTCTCCTAGTTTTATTATTTTGAGCAGCCTAAGTAAGTCTAGAACCACCCAAATAGAGGTCCAAAGCCGCATGGACCATAGGCATGGGACGGTTAGTGCACGCATAGGACGCGACCTAGTATTGAATTAGAATGCTCTAAGTAAACAACTTCAACATAGTAATCGGGTAGCAGGAGATGATAGTCTGTGCCCACTGAATAATACGAGCAACTCCTATCTAAAAGCATTTGTGAAGTATTATTTATGTTGCACGTGGTAATCCTTTAGGCTAAAACACTTAGGACCCATATTTCCTTTATACACTTAGTCATCTAATATAGACTGTTATAGTTGTATCCTTGTAGTCCTTAAGATTTGTACCAATTCTCATTGTGTTATAACGAAACTCTTTGACCTTTTATTGTCTTTTTTTATTTAATCATCTCACCTAATTATAATTCACATAGTCTTAAGTTCGGCCGGGACCCACAATTGTGGACCTCGAAGAGTGCCTAACACCTTCTCTTTGAGGTAATTTGATCCCTTACCCGATCTTTGGTGGCGTTGACTAGTGAAACAGAGTTATCTGCAAAATAGGTGCCCTAACACACCTTAAAAACCGTTAGGTGGCGATTCTTCTCTTTAACATTCTATCTTCTATTTAAAATAATTGTCACACGTCGAGGCCCGCTTTTGCGAGAAAAAGGGGCGCAACAGAGGGCATGTCCTCATTTCCTTCTAAAGGCCTAAGTTCAGTGGCCTTAGGCAAACTTACAAAAACAAAATAGAGGAAATAAGAATATGATGCAAAAAAGGGAGCCTAATATTACTTATTCGGGAGGAAGATCTTACCATGAGAATGGGCTTCCCATCGGCCCTTCGAGAGTTCGCGCCATGTGCACTCGGAATAAGGCATCTGTGAACAAATACCCTCGATCCACTGCTTGAATCGAGGGATGGAGTTCGAGACTCAAGCAACGGTTGCACCACCACTAGTACTAGTAAGGAAAAAGGTGATAAACATAAAATTAAAGTTTAAAATAAAGTTGTACTTACGAGATGCATTCCACTTCTAGGGGAATGACATGAACTCGGAAGGAATAAAGTCTTCGGTCTTCACCCGAACGATGCGTCCCTGCCAGCCTCGATCCCGGTCCTCATCGATACTCGAGAATGGGGCTTTGCTAGCTCGGCGTGCAAGCTTTATTAGTCCCCCTCGGAAGATTCGGGGACTGTATAGGCGTAGTAGGCGATCGATGGTGAATCGACAAGATTCAATCTTGTTCATGAAATAATGAAGTAGGATCACAATCCTCCACAACTACGTATGGATCTAACCGAGGCCTACTTCATACCTCTTACAGAAGTCTAGGATAACCAGGTCCACCGGACCCAGTGTGAAGAGATAAGTGTAAACACTTAGATACCCCTCCATATGGGTAGTAATGGCGTCCTCAGGCCCGGGGCCTACTACGTTCTTACCTACCCAGTTGCAGTCCTCTCAGACCATGAAAAGGACGTCTTCAGTAATGGAGCATATATACCTTGATGCCATTTCACCCGGCCATGCACCGATGAGGGCTTTTCGACCTTAAAGTCATCAACAACTGAACAACCCTCGGGGATGAACATTTTCAAGGGAGGCTCGGGAGCTAGCTTATCGGTAACAGCTCCCAGAGTGGACGTCTTGAGGGCGACTATATCGGGAATAACCTCCTCAATTTCAGTCGTTGGTTGGGAAGAAGAAGAAGCAACTTGTTGGGCAGATTCGAATGTTTTCGCCATTGTTATCTCAAAATGCTTAAAAGGTCCAAGAAATGGTTTTGAAAGGTGAAGAGTCAAGTGTGCTAATTTGGGTAAAGGCTAGGTAAAAACCTGAAAGTTACTGAGAAGTTTTGAAGAACGGAGGTAAAGATACGAAAGTAAGAAGAAGATTAGTAATAACTTTGAGAATCGAAGGTAGACGCTTGGTCAAACAGTGAAAAATGAATGAAGAATGGGGGCTTTTATAGAGATCTCGCGACGCTTTGCGTTGAGAGATGACTTGCATATGGCTGACGCGTGTTCAAAGTCAGAATGACGCGATTGAGGGAATGTTTCGGCTGCCTGTCATAACGTACATAGGAAGGAACCAGAGTCATCTGTGGTTTCCCATTGTTTCGGCAAGCCTACTCTCTGAGAAATTAGGGGACTATCTGTATACGGGTAAAACCGAGTATACTGTATAACGCGACTTCCCGGTGAGCCAAACGGAGCGGGAACGTAATAGTAATGGATCGTAATCATAATGAGGAGCCCCTTGTTTCGGGGCTCGGGCAAAACACCCGCCCTTGGGGATACCGGGGCTATATTCTCTAGGTTTTGAGGATGAAGACTTCGGAGAGCGTTACCAAACAGCTGCACACGACTAACATGGGGCCGTGATTTTCGTGCCTAACCGGATATCACGACATGAATCTCAGTCCGTATCAGCAGAAAATCAGTAATTAACGAAACAGAAGATTTTACCTTTTTTAGAAATGTACTTAGGATAAAATTCCTCTATTATATAAGGAGGAAAGCTTATTATTCATGACATATATTGTAACACACATATCAAGGTAATATACTATTATTTTTTCTCTGTTCTTATTTCCGTTGATCAGTCCTCCATTATCGTGAGCCCGAGATCGAAGGCATGCACTTCACTGAGCCATTATTGAATCCGGGATCACTCTCATTATTGGTTTGGCAATTTATTACATCCTTTATCTGCTTAATCTAACGTGAATAATCGTTTGTATCGAATTAATTCGCATATCCTTAAAATTACATATAAATTCAATTGTTATCTATTTTCGAGGGTAAACAATAATGTTTCACAATAACTCAAGGTACATATTGACTTGATTTCGAGAACCGCTTTTGTTCTGAAATATTTTATACATTAGTCTTGAATGATACAAATTACTATGGCTATTCATTCTCATTCTTGTCATGTAACGATCTTTTCTTTTGGTCTTATTTTACATATATGTAGTTACCTAACTTCACGTCACAAAGGAAAACTTTTTGGTGATCATAAGACAACAAGAAATCAAATTCTCCTACATAATCGTTAAACTAAATACAACAACAACAACCCAGTATAATCCCACTAGTGGGGTCTGAGGAGGGTAGTGTGTACGCACTGAGGTAGAGAGGCTGTTTCCAAATGACCCTCGGCATCCTTCCCTCCAAGAACTCCCCACCTTGCTCTTGGGGTGACTCGAACTCACAACCTCTTGGTTGGAAGTGAAGGGTGCTTACCATCAGAGCAACCCACCTTGTCTAAATTAAACTAAGTAGTTCGGATAATTAAGATATGGAGTTTTAATGATTAGCAAATCGAAAAATATTCAGATGAAAATTTTTAGTACTAAAATTTTAAAAATGTCTAACTATTTGTTGAAGCAAGGAACTTTTTTTTTTGGAGTTGAATTAAGTTATATATATAGTTGTAAGGAAAATAATTTTCACCCATAAATGAGGGATTGTTAGTTTCCCTTTTTAATAGAAAATATTTTCCCATGACTTCTGTCATACTAAATACATAATCATATAATTTTGTAATTCTAGAAGATGCTTCTTCATTAGATCCCATACATGATTACAACAGTCCATCAGTTCAACTAATCTATGTTACTAAAGGAAGTGGCTAGATTCAAATTGTGCTTCTTAATGGTAAGGTTGAGTTGGATACTAAGGTGCGGGAACATGGGCGGAGCAAGGATTTCAAGCTTATGGGTTCGGAATTGTAATCGTTAAAAGCTACTGGGTTCTAAATTAATCATTTATACATGTTCAATAGATTTTGTAAGACAAACACATGGTTCGAATCAAAGTTACTGGGTTCGGCGGAACCCGATCCCGACACTCTACCTTCGCTACTGTGCTGGAAGGCTTTTTGAAAATTTAATTTCCATTCAAATAATAAATGAACCAATATGTTTCCTTTACGGACTGGAGTTGAAGAATGTCATCTTCACTTGGACTCAACAATATACGAACTTTTTCTAGGTTTTTAGGCATTAACATTAAAGAGATAATTTAACTATTGAAGGGCATAAAAGTCTTATCTCCATCAGTTTTGGAGGGCCTCTCATCTCCAAAAATTATCCAATAGGATAGAAGATAAACCTCATCCTTCAAATTTTTAAAAGCCAAGCACTTACGGTTATTCCGTTTAGAACTGCTTTTTTATGTTATAAGCAATAAAATTGAGCACTATTTATCGCCAGCAATAGTTGTTGTTTTCTGTCTGAAAAGAACTAAGTTAACCACCAACATCATGGTTTTAGACTATATTCAATTATTTTGAATTCACGTACGTCAAAAAAATAATAGCAATACTTTAAACATGGCATATTTGGCTGTTTTTAGAAACCCAAAACCAATAATAAAAAAATGATTTTGGCTTCTGAAGTTCAAACCAAAACATTCTTCAAAATTAAATTAGTTTAAATGAGATTTTACTAGAGTTATTAAAATAATTTTATGTACCAAAGCGAAATATAACGCCATCTAAAGAATAAACGTTTTAGGGAATGATATAAGAATCTTTGAAATGAATTCTGTTACCAATCATAAAAAGGATGTTAAAGAACTGCTTGCTGGAGAAGTAATGATTTCTGAATGTGATTTTCGTAAAGTTTAACATGTAGTTTCAAAATCAACAAAAATTAAGGGTGCAAGCTTTATAAAATCATACCTATGGCATTTCATTGAAAAGATTCAGATGATAATAAATATGAGGGCACGAGCACGAACATTGATTTCTTGCTTTGCCTCCGGATAAGAATGATATACTTCTAGATTCATCTAAAAATATTTTGAAAATTTTTTAGAAACCATTATTGTTTAGTGGCTATTAGTAGGAGTGTCATTGGTTCAGTTCGGTCGGTTATTTTATAAAATTTGTACCATATCAATTTTTCGGTTATTCTATTATATATAACTAAAATTAAACTTTTTAAAATCGTCACAATCATGTCGGTTTCCCTACAGTATCGGTACGGTTCGGTTAATTTTCGATATTTTTTTAAATGTCATGTAAAAATCACTAGTAAAAGTAGAATGCAATAACATACATACTTTTATAGAACTTAGCAAAATTCTCTAGATATTTTTACTGTTTAAATGATGATGAATTATGAAAACATGAAAGATAACCATAGTATAGATCCATCAACTCCTGTACCACTGCGTAAAAGAAACTACTCAAAGACAAAGAAAAGATAAATCACACAAGTAGAAAGATATTAACCAAGTTGGGACTCAAAAATAAAGTATATAAAAGATTAAATATTTGAGAAGATAAATCTAAATCATACGAAAGGAATCATATTCAATAAATTGTAGTTTGTTATTCATAATCGTAAGAATACTTTGTTTCTTGCTAGTGAATATGCTGGAAGTAATTTAGTTTCAATAGAAGTAGCATAGTAGGTTTGAGAATTAGGATTTTGATCTTAATTACTTGTTGGCTTATAACCATTTTCATAATTCCAATACCTAAGGAAAAATTTAGTACTTTATTATTTTTAAACTTAATATATAAATATATTTTTCATATGTAAATTTATTCGGTACGGCTCGGTATTTTTTCAATTTATTTTCATAAAATAAAAAACTTATCCTAATTATCGGTACAATTGTAGATTTATAGAAAAACCTACGGTTTTATTAAAAAAATCTAAAAATCGGTTCGGTGCGGTACGATTCAGTCGGTTTTTAAATATCCATTGACACACCTAGCTATTAGTGGTAGCAAAATGGTTAAAAAAATAGTTAACCACCTATATTATCTACTAAAAATGGGTTGAATAATGAACTTTTTAAAAATGGGTTAAATATGGATAAGAACGACATTATCCATTTAAAAAATGGATAACCAATTGATAACCAATAGTGTCACGACCCCAATTCACCCTCCGTAGGATGTCGTCATGGCACCTAGTCTCTAAGACTAGGTAACCCTAACAAATTGCGGAATAACATAATAAGAGTCTCAAACTCAAACCTCAATAGCTGTAATAAATGAAAACTGCAAGTTAAAGAACTAAAATCTCCCAAAACCCGGTAGAAACAAGTCACAAGCTTCTAAGAGAAATACTAATTATATCTATATATTAGATACTACTAAAGTAAGGAAAACAATATGATAAGAATAGAGGGGGACTCTGAGGTCTGCGGACGCTGGCAGATGTACCTTGAAGTCTCCGCACATAGGTAGCTCACTGATATCCGGGCTGGTAAGCGGTACCTGGTTCTACACAAAAAGATGTACATAAGCGTAGCATGAGCACACCGCAGCGGTACCCAGTAAGTGCCAAGTCTAACCTCGGTAGAGTAGTGACGAGGTCAGGTCAGGCCCTACTAAAAATAATAGAAAAATATGACAGAGGATATAATAGCATAATGAAATGACTGAAGATAGAACAACACAGCAAAAAAGAGGTAAACAGCAGGGGCGCTCCCGAGATACCGTCTCGTAGTCCCAAAAGTAAATATGCAAGGGGATCTTCCGAGGTACCACCTCGTAGTCCCAAAAGTAAATATGCAGTATAGGGAAATCTCCCGAGGAGCTGCCTCATAGTCCCAAAATAAATATGCAGTACAGGTAGTCGGAGGAACAACAAATTTTCAGTAAACATCTTACAGTTAAAGATTTAAATCAAATCAAAGAAAAGCAAGTAATTCAGCTAAGTATGTTGCACATATTACAAGTAGACATGTGATACTAGGCTAAACATGATCAGTACATATACTAAAGCAACTCAATTAAAGAATTTAAAAGAAGACTACTCAGCAATAACTAATATTTCCAAATTTGGGCCGCGTACGCACCCATCATCTCGCGTACAAGACGCTCACATATCACACAATGTTAAAATAGTATCAAATCCTAAGGGAATTTTTCCCCACTAGGGTTAGACAAGCCACTTCCCTCGAATCAGGCTGAATCATTCAAGTAGAATACCTTTTCCTCGATTTTCTGACTCCGATCGGCTCAAATCTAGTCATAGTTAATTCGATTCAGTTAATACAAGTTATAGGAATAAATTCCATATAAAAATATTAATTTTCAAACAAAAATCCAAAATTAAACTCAAAAATCGTATGTGGGGCCCATATCTCAGAACTCGACAAAAGTTACAAAATATGAATGCTCATTCAACTACGAGTTCAACCATACCAAAATTATCCAAATCTGATATCAAAATTCAGATCAAAACTCAAGATTTAGTTGAAGAACTTTCCAACTTCTTCCCTAAATTTCTCAACCAAATTCCTTAATTAAGTGATGAAATCAACTATAGATTAATGAAGTATAACCGTAAATAAGTTAATATTCGTTACCCAATAGCTTTCTCTGAAAACCCCTTGAATTACCACCTCAATCCGAGCTCTCAAAGTCCCAAAATTGAAAATGGAATAAAACCCTCGAACTTAGCCTTTTCTTCCCAGCGATTTCGTACCTGCGGGCTCTTAGTCGCACCTGCGACGCTGCACCTATGGAATTTCTATCGCAGGTGCGTACTTGACTTAAGTCCCCTGGGTCCGCTTCTGCGAGAGGAGGACCGCACCTGCGGATGTGCTCCTGCGACCAATGTGTCGCACCTGCGACCAATGTGTCGCACCTGCGACCACATCGCTCCTGCACATCTTCCCACCGAAAAAGCGAGGCCGCTTCTGCGTAAATCCTTCCGCACCTGTGAATCCTACCTGGGCTGCCCAAATCCGCTTCTGCGATCTTCCACTCGCACATGCGTGTCCGCACCTGCAGCCAACCCCACCGCAGGTGCGATGACACCAGAAGTTGAAAAACTTCATGTAATGACCCAACCGGTCATTTTTACTTTTAGAACCTCATTCACCTAAATAAAATTCCCCGTATGTGCTTTTATAAATTTATGACTTGCGGGGATGGTTGGTTCGGGATTTGGAAGTGTTCGGGTTGAAATCGAAACACTTGGTTTCTTAAGTTGGCCTTAAACTGCTAAGTTTGACTTCAGTCAATATTTTGAGAAAACGACCCCGGAATAGAATATTGATGATCCCAACATCTCCGTATAGTGATTTTGGACTTAGGAGCATGATCGGAATTTTATTTAAAAGTCCGTAGTTAAATTAGGCTTGAAATGGCTAAAATAGGAATTTAAGTTTGAAAGTTTGACCGGAAAGTTGACTTTTTGTTATTGGGGTAGGAATCCAGTTCCGAAAATTTGCATAGCTCCATTATGTCATTTATGACTTGCATGCAAAATTTGAGGTCAATCGGACTTGATTTGATATGTTCCGGCGTCGTTTGTAGAAATTGAAAGTTTCAAAGGTCATTAGGCTTGAATCTATGTGTGATTTATGTTTTTAGTGTTGTTGGATGTGATTTGAAGACTCGACTAAGTTCGTATGATGTATTAGTACTTGTTGGAATATTTTGTTGAGGTCCCGAAGGGCTCGGGTGAGTTTCAGATACCTAGCGAATCATTTTTGGACTTGGCTTGATAGCTGAAGTCCGGGTTTCTGCAGGTTCTGGTTTCCTTCTACACGATCGCGTGAGAAGGTATGCGATCGTGTAAGGTTAATTGAGGGCTGCTGAGTTTTGTGTTTTCCGATCGCGTGAAGCGGGATGCAATCGTGTAGCATTGATATTTTGTGACTCGCGAACGCGTGAAGAAGGTCGCGTTCGCGTAGAGTAACAGAGCAGAAGTGAAGGTCACGCGTTTACTCTATGCGATCGCGTGAAGAGGGTGGCGATCGCGTAGAACTGGGAACTCTGCGCTTTGAGATCACTTGGGGATATCCATGATCGCATAGAGTTAATTCCGGGCAACCTTATTTTGTTCTTCGCGATCGCTTGCCTTTGTCCGCGATCACATAGAAGAAAAGCCTGGGCAGAATGTTTAAGTTCTGAAAATGGGACTTCGTCCCATTTTCCATTTTTAACGATTTGGAGCTCGGATTGAGGAGAGTTTTGGGAGAGTTTCAGAGAAAACATCGGGGTAAGTCTTCTTAACTCAATCTTGGTTAGATTACCCGAATCTATCATTGTTTTTAACAATTAATTGGTGATTTAAGTTGGAAATATTTGAAAACCCTCTTAGATAGATTTGAGGATTTGAGGGTCGAATTGTTATTGGAATTTAGCCATTTTGGTATGGTTAGACTCGTGGTTGAACGGGCGTTCATATTTTGTAACTTTTGTCGGATTCCAAGACGTGGGCCCCACGAGTAATGTTTGAGTTAATTTCGGATTTCATTTAAAAATATAGTATTTTCTTATGGAATTGATTCTACAATTTGTGTTGGCTGTATCGAATTAATTATGACTAGATACGAGGAAAAGACATACTACTTTGTTAATTTGGAGCAAGTCGAGGTAAGTGACTTGTCTAACCTTATGTGGGGAAAATTTTCCTTAGGATTAGTATTGAAGTTCCTCGTGTATACGGGATAAATGTAAACAATTATGTCTTTAAATTGTGTAGATCGTTATTGCATATTAATTAAATAATTTTACCTTGTTATATTTTTCATCATTGATTTAAATGTTTATATTTTAAATTTGCTTGACCTTTTCCTGCTAATTGTTTTACCTCTTTAGTTGAAACTTGATTTCTTTTATTCTGTACATTATTGACGGTTTATTTTCTTTAAATTAAATATTATTAATATGAATTATTTGATATTTAAATTTGGTATTGAAGCAACGTACAAAAATTTTGAAATACTATTTTGTTGAGTTATTTATTCGCGAATATTTTTGTGAGATTTTGTACTCATTGTGATGGAGTCGTGAGCTCTTTATTGTGAAAAATTATTATTGTTGAATTATTTTGGCATGAGCTGTGAGCTCTTTATTATGGAAAAATATTATTGTTGATTTATTTTGGCAAATTGAAATATTTGGGCACTTGAGGTGCAAATTATGATATATTGTGAGATTGATACGCATGCGACGGTATAAAGTCTGGGTATTGAAACGCATGCGGTAAGATAAGGGTGGCTTGATACGCGTGGCTAGTAGGAAAAACTACTAGAAGACATGCGATATGATAAGGATGGCTAAGATGCGGGATGCTATTTCAGAAAAAATATTTTCTTTAAAATACATTGTGAAGGCTCCCGCGGTGATATAAGAAAATAATATATTGTGAATTTATTTATGATTTGGGACTACGAGGCGGTATCTCGGGAGTGCCCTTGTTGATATTAATTTATGGCCGCAGTTGCCTTTGACTATTGTTGTGATTTTCTTAAAGTTGAAAAGAATTCTGTTTTGCTTCCACGAGGTATTATTTGCCATTATTTGGAGTAATTAAATGGTGACATACTACTTGATTCATTTCTATTGTCATTTTTATCTTATTATATTCTTAAATATTTTATCATGTCATTATTTATTTTCCAGTAGGGCCTGACGTGACCTCATTACTACTCTACCGAGGTTAGGCTTGGCACTTACTGGGTACCACTGTGGTGTACTCATACTAC
>AWOL01S0283962.1:11442-22286 GCA_000715115.1 Nicotiana otophora
GAGATATTAATATAAATTGCACTTTTTGTCTCCAAGGAAATATTGGGACGTGGAATTTTTGCAAAGTAAATTAATATCATGGTCGAAATGAATCCAAGAACAAAAAGAAGGCCTAAACAGATGAGAAAACCAACTAAGAAGGAACCTTTTCCATTTTTTTCTTCATTCTTTTTTCTACTCATTGTTTTTTTTTTCTTTTTCTCTCAAGGAAATGAATTTTACTTTAACTTGAATTATATTATGAAGATAAATAGGAGCAAGGAGATAAAGTCCTATTAATTAGTGATAGAGATAAGAGTGTTTTACTAGTTCTTCAAGATGTGGATGATCTTATCTAGTATATACATCATTTGAGGATCCTTTCTACAAGGTAAAATAACACTAACACACAAGGTAAAAAGGAGAAAAAGAACAAAAGGTACATTAAAATTTTGAGAATACAAAATTCATTTTAGATGGTAAAATAACTCTAACCTAGAAAAAAACATATCAAATTAGAATTAGCTATGAAGCTGATTTAGTAAAATCAATCAAGGGCCGGGCTGGTGCATGCCTTAGAAAATGATCTCATCATTCATTACGTGCGACCAAGTGCGAGCTCTCTATATGATTGTAGCTGCTCTACTATTTTATTCTTAGTGGGTTTGGACATATAATTAATTTTAAATTTTGTGCAAAAGAGTAGTAAAACAAAGAGTTGAAACGTGTTTATCCTAAAAGACCAATACTATTATGCGAATGAGAATCAATTCTGTCTTCAACTTTTCTTTTGAATATTATAAGCTGACATTGACCAAATCCTATTATACCGTCTTTAATTTGTAAAATCAATTGGGCCACAAAGTTGATTAATTAGAAGAGTATCAAATCCCTAACAAGGACGATAAATCATATGTCATGTAGAGACAACATGAAAAGTGACGATTAAAACACACGGCTGAGTTTGGAAGAAATTTCATTTCTGTTTTAAACACCCTGGGTATTCAAATTAACATAAACCATTTTGATTACCAATACAAGTTATTGTATTCATTAAATTAAGGACTTAGCTAGAGACTACATATATTATTATAGAGTTACAAGATGACATTTGTTTTTAACTTGATCGACTTCCACTCCTCGATACTTATTATTTTTATTTTTCAGCCCTCAATATTCTATTTCTGAAGATTAAAATGATTTATACGTGGTACTTATATTTTCAATTATTAATAAGAGTTGAGCAATTCGTCTTCAATTTAATTTTCATACTTTCTCAAAAATTTAGAAGGGGAGCTTGGAGCAATGGTCAAATTGTCTCTGTGTGACCTATATGTCACGGGTTCAAGTCGTGGAATCAACCATTTATGATTGCATCAATGTATGCTGCTTATATTATACTTCCTTGAGGTGCGGTCCTTCCCCAAACCCTACGTGAACACAAGATATTTTGAGTAGCGGACTGACCTTTTACTTCCTCAAAGCTTACGGAAAATACTGTAGTACGTGATTATAAAAGGACAAGGAATCAATATAAGTACTTTTGATTATAGAGAGTAAATTTTATGGGTGGTCACTCAACTTTGTGTTCATTACCCCAAAGTCATTATTCTTTCTTTTGTTACATAAAAATTATTTTACTTTGCTCCACTTTTCACAAAAATAACTTTGATCATTTTTTGTAAAAAAACTCACCTAAAATGTGAGAGAAAATGACAAAAAATGATCCTTATATTTGAGGTAAATTCAAATTGGGCCCTTAAATATACTCCTTAGCTATTTTGATCCCATACGGTTGTCAAAAGTGAGTGCTTTTAATTTCATCGAAGATTTAATAAACTATGCTTATTAAATATACTGAAAACTAAAATTTAATTAACTAGAATTACCAATATAGTTCCGTCAAATCTAGTAATGGACAAAAAAATTAAAAATCATAGGTGCTCTACTAACTTAAACATAAAGTTATTATAAAAATATTATAAGTGTGAAACTAGTTGGAAAGTAAACAAGAAAGTAACGACACACTTTAGCTTTGTAGCCTCCTATTGTAATATATACAAACAGTTCACACCTCTTTCGGACTAAATTAAATAGTTAGTATTTGATCCTTTAATCGATAAAAAACTAATGATTTGTCCAAAAGTTGAACCAACGGATGAACGCAAAATTCACCAATCATCACAATCGACTTTAATATAACTAACCTACATTCACGTTGAAAATGAGTTACTCATTTTATGATTACGAATTTTATATCTTCAGACTGCGTGATTAATTATGAAACAGCAAAATTCAGTTATTTTATACCTAATTACAAGTAAGACTAAATACTTTGATGGGATGAACTTGTCAAATCCAGAAGTCGTAAAACAAAAAATGCATAAGGTGCTAGAAATAAATTTTAAAATAGCACATTACACCTCAAAAAGTTATACAAAATCTTATAATAAGTCAAAAATAGCCGAAATTGTAAATAATACACTTCTAGATGTGATTCCATAGCAATCTCTTTTTCGCATTTTTCATTAAATTAACAATTATAATTTGTTAAATACTCGACGAAAACCAAAAGTACTCACTTTTGACAGCTTTATTGAATCAAAATAGCTAAAGAGTATATTTATGGGAGCATATTAAACTTACCAGAAAATATAAGGATCATTTATGTTATTTTCTCTCACATTTTAGGTGGGATTTTAATAAAATATATCCAAAGTTATTTTTTTTTTTTGTGAAAAGTGAAGCAAAATAAAATAATTTTTATGTAACAAAATAAAGAATAGTCACTTTTGTATTATACATACAAAGCTGGATGACACCCGCAAAATTTACTCAGAGACAATGACTTGTAAGATTAATCTAGGGTTGGTCCATGCAAGTAAATGCTCTCATCCATTACGTGAGAGCTCTATATGATTATTGTAGATGCTCTATTATTTTATTCTTGGTTGGGATTATTGGACATATATTATTTATTTGTGGAAAAGAGTGAAACAAAAAGTTGAAACGTGGTCATCTTAAAAGACCAATACTATATGCGAACGAGAATCAATCTTTTTATTTTCCTTTACTACTTGTTAGGTTGAGATGCGAAATTTTATTTGCAAATATGAGGAAATTTAGATTCTAACTGAAATCCGTCGATTATATTAAAAATTACACTATCAATGAATTTTACCCCAAGCCTCAACTCTTCATTTAAAAACTTGGGAAGGTTAATAAACAAAAAGGAAAAAGAACACACCACATAGAATAGAAAGTACATAAAAATTACATATAAAATTCTTGCTTATTTTGCTAAAGAAATAAAAGCAGAGAATGAGTACCAAATTGACTCATTTCCACTGCTTCGTATTTATTTGAAATGAAAAACTTGGGTATTAAGTGAAACTGATGGATTTGGATGAAAAAATTTCGATAATTAAAAGCACAATCGTTGCACTTTGGAGAAATTGGATTTCATCCAAGATCTGACATTTACTTGAAAAACCAACTGAGTAACATAGATTTTTGTTGAAAACACTAATACAAAGCCGAATCCAAAGTTTTAAGGCGATTTTATCTGATTGCTAGGGCTTGGATCGGGAATTTCAAAGCAATTTTGCGAAGAAGAAGACTAGCTCCTTTTGATTTGATTGCTAATAGTATGTGTCAACTTGCTCTAATTGAGCAAATATCCATTCGATTCTTACACGCACAACCAACACAGTTCAACAGTGTAGAATTCAGAGAGAAGAAGAGGAGAGAAGGAAAGAGTAGAAGCTTTCAATTCACTTCATTTTAGGAACAACCGACTTAGTCTCTTTTATAGACTAAGTTGGTTATATTCCTTGATACACCTCACAGTTTCTGTATTTGCACTTTAGTCCTACTAACTAATTAACAACTAGCTTCTTATTTTTACACTCCCCCTCAGCTGGAGAGTGAAAGACATTGAACACTCCTAGCTTGGATATTAAGATTATATGTTGTTCAGCTCCTAGTCCTTTAGTCATCACATCTGCGAGTTGTGTTTTAGTAGAAATATACTGAGGTGCGATCAGACCATCCTTAATTTTTTTTCTGACAAAATGGCAGTCAATCTCTATATGTTTTGTTCCCTCGTGATAGACTGCATTAGCTGCTATTTGCATAGCTGCTTTGCTATCACAATGCAACACTACTGGTTCCTTCACAGTTAATCCCAACTCCTTCAGTAATCCAACCAACCATACCAATTCTGAAGTTATTGCTGCCATGCTTCTATATTCTGCCTCAGCAGAACTCCTACTCACAGTTGGCTGCTTCTTAGATTTCCATGAGATCAGTGAGTCTCCTAGTTTTATCACATATCCAGTTACAGACCTCCTTGTGTTTGGACAAGCTGCCCAATCTGCATCACAATAGGCTGCAACATCTTCCAATGATCCTCTTTTTAATAATATCCACATTCCTGATGAACCTTTAATGTACCTTACAACTCTTAGTGCAACATTTAAATGTGATTGCTTTGAGTGCTGCATGAATTGACTTAGAACTTGGACTGCAAAACATATGTCTGGTCTGGTAATAGTGAGGTAAATGAATTTCCCTATTAGTTTCTGATAGCTTACAATGTCTCGCAACTCCTCATCTCCTTTAGTCCCTACGTGTTTATCATATTCAACAGTTGTCAACTTGTGATTTTGTTCCAATAGTGAGCTAACTGGTTTTGCCCCACTTAATCCAACTTCTGAAATTAATTGAAGAGCATACTTCCTCTGATTAAATATGACTCCTGTTGCTGACTTCATAAGATCAATTCCCAGGAAGTATCTAAGTTCACCTAGATCTTTCAACTTGAAATGCTTGTGCAGGGTTGATTTTGCTTCTTCCACCAATGTGTTGTTGCTGCCAGTAATCAATAGATCATCTACATACACAAGGATAATCACCAATTCTGCATTAGTCTTCTTTGTAAATAGGGAATGATCGTAGGCACTTTGAGAGTACCCTGCACCTACCAGTGCATCAGTCAACTTAATGTTCCACTGTCTCGATGCCTGTTTGAGACCATAAAGAGACTTAAGTAGTCTGCAAGCCTTATACTCCCCCTGCCTATGGAATCCCTGAGGCAGGTCCATATAAACCTCCTCATACAAATCCCCTTGTATAAAGGCATTGTTTACATCCATTTGAAATAAAACCCATCCTTTAAAGACTGCTAGGTTTATCACAGTTCTGACTGTTACCATTTTGGCAACAGGTAAAAAAGTTTCATGATAATCTAACCCCTTCTGTTGTGTATATCCTTTTGCAACAAGCCTGGCTTTGAATCTATCTATTTCACCATTGGCTTTGTGTTTGATCTTGTATACCCACTTTGAGCCAATAGTTTGCTTTCCTGGAGGCAGATCCACTATTTCCCATGTTTTGTTTTCTTCAAGTGCCAAAATCTCTTGCTTCATTGCTTCTATCCACCTGTCATCTTAGGAAGCTTTCTGAAAAGACTTTGATTCTATCTGAGCTGAGAATGACCCCAGGTAGCATTGGTAGTGTTCTGATAGGTGATCATAATTCATATAATTTGAAACTGGATAGAGACCGATTCCTTTTGGTCTGCATGAAGTCACATAATCTTTAAGCCATACTGCTGGTTTTGTTATTCTTCTAGACTTTCTTCTCCTTGTAGGCTGTTGCACAACTGATGGTATTTGTTCAAATATAACCTCTTCATGTTCATGTTGTTGTATCTCTTCATGCTCCTGTTATTGTGGGGAATCTTGTTCACTGTTTTCACCTGATCCAAGTTCCTCTATGTCATTTATTGTCTCATTTAGTGGCATATCTGGTGCTACATGGAGACTGGAATTGTCAGCTTCAGTGTTGTGGAGTTGATCATTTGTATTCTGAGAGGCAATCACCAGATCATCAGCTGCTTCAGCTGCTGAAGTAGATTGATTCCTTTCAGTTGTTGAGCAACCAGTATCAAGAATGAATAAATTTTCAGTCTCACTGGGTAGTGCCTTGAAAGGTAAGATATCCTCCCTGAAACTCACATCTCTACTCACAAGAAATCTATTGGATTCCAGGTCATACGACCTATATCCCTTCTGCACCTCTGAATATCCAATGAATACTGATTTCATTGCCCTGGCTGCAAATTTGTCTCCTCTTGGTAATGTACTAGCATAACAAAGACACCCAAATACTCTGAGATGATCTATTTTAGGTGTTTTCCCATAGAGCTTTTCATATGGGAACTTTCCACTCAGCACTGTTGTGGGCAACTTATTGATTAGATAAACTGCAGTTTTAACACAATCTCCCCAAAATCTAGCAGGTATGTTGCTTTGAAATTTCAATGCTTTTGCCACCTTCAATATGTGTCTATGTTTTCTTTCTACTACTCCATTTTATTGTGGAGTATAAGGACAACTACTTTGGTGCACTACACCCAAAGATGAAAGCAACTCATTGCAGTTTTTATTGAAAAATTCTTTACCATTATCAGATCTTAACACTTTAATAGCAGCATTAAATTGATTATTCACACGAGAAAAGAAATCCTTCAATACTACTATTACTTCACATATAGATTGTAGCAAACAGATCCAAGTATATCTACTATAGTCATCCACTATGGTTACAAAGTAATGTCTCTTGTCATACGTAGCTACTTTGTATAGTCCCCACACATCTATGTGCACAAGTTGAAAAATGTAATCACACTGATGACTACTAACAGGAAACTTCAGTCTACTCTGCTTGGCTAAAGGACATATCTCACAAGTCTTTTGCACATCTTGATTCACTTTATTCTTCAAATCTGGCAAGCATCGTAAGGAACTTGTAGATGGATGTCCCATACTTTGATGCCACAATGTTGCACTTATTTCTTCCTTCTTGACTGATCCAGCTACTATTCATCCTCTTCACTTCTAATTACGTACAACCATTCATCTTCTCTACCAATCCCCAGTACCCTGCCATTGTAAAGTCCCTAAAACAAATAAAAACCAGGGTAGAAGCAAGTTGAACAACATAAATCTCTAGTCAGCTTGGATACTAAAATGAGATTGAGCTTAAAGTCAGGCACATGCAAGACATTCCTAATCTTCTTCCCTCCTAGTATTGTTGCATCTCCTGTGTGTACTATTTCTGACCTTCCTCCTGTAGGTATTTGAACTCCATTACTGTTTCCTTTTTTGACTCTTCTTAATTTTTCTAGGACTTCTTTGCAAAAAGTGATATGGTGCGATGCTCCTGAATCTACTATCCAATCATATGATCGTGCATTAGATAACAATGACTTTATACCTGTCATGTTTGCTGAGCCTGTTGTGTTGTTGGAACTTTCCTCCATAGATGATTTTGTTAACAGACTTACTAGGTGCTTGTACTGATCCTCAGTCATATAATTCCCTTGTGGTTGATTGTTCATTGCCACTTCTTTTTCTCCATTGACATTGTTAGCAAAGAATTTGGCAGGAAATTGAACTTTCTTCTTGTTTTTGAAGTCTGCAGGGTACCCAATGATCTTGTAGCAGTTCTCTTTCAAATGCCCTTTGTACCCACAGTATTCACAGATAAGTCCAGGCTTCTTCCCTTTCAGAAACTGGCCTCATTTTCCTGCTAACATAGTCATTGGCTCCTTATTTGTGTCAACTACTCCTAATTCCCTCTGACTTTCCTCTTGCACTACAACTGCATAGGCTTAGTTCACAGTAAGGACTGGCCTTTTTAGCAACACTACACTTCTTACATGGGTATAACTGTCATTCAGCCCCATTAAAAATTACATAAGCCTTTGCCTCACTAAATGATCTACGTATGGACGCGATTCTTCACAGTCACATGAGGGTAAGGGTGCTAAGATATCTAATTCATTCCATAAGTCTTTCAATTTCGAGAAATAAGAGGTCACAGATTCTGTACCTTGCTTTAGAGTTGCAATGTCAGCAGAAATTTGATAAATTCTGGTCAGATCATCTTTGTCAAACCTTTCCTTGAACTCGTCCCAGATTTTTCTCGCACTTGATGCGTACATGATGCTTGGCACCAACTCTGCCGCTACAGTGCTACTAAGCCATGAGACGACCACTGCATTACATCTTTCCCATTGCGCTGCTAATTCACCTCTGTATGAAGTTTTCAGATATGTTCCATCCACAAACCCTAACTTGTTCTTCACTAGGAGAGCTACTCTCATAGATCTACTCCACAAGGCATAATTTTCTGGCCCTGTGAGCTTAAGAGCTATCAACGTTGTTCCTGGTGAATCTGAATCCTTAAGGTATAGTGGATGATTGTGAGGAAGCTGTCCAATTTTGTCGTCTGCCATTGTCGTAACTATGCTAGCTTCGAATTCAGCTAATTTTTCAAATCTTGGACGAACAACAACTCAAATCGATTGATTTTGCTCTGATACCATGTCAATTTGCTCNTAACTACTCTCATAGATCTGCTCCACATGGCATAATTTTCTCGCCTTGTGAGCTTAAGAGCTATCAATGTTGTTCTCGGTGAATCTGAATCCTTAAGGTATAGTGGATGATTGTGAGGAAGCTGTCCAATTTCGTCGTCCGCCATTGTCGTAACTATGCTAGCTTCGAATTCAGCTAATTTTTCAAATCTTGGACAAACAAAACAACTCAAATCGATCGATTCTGCTCTGATACCATATCAATTTGCTCTAATTGAGCAAATATCCATTCGATTCTTACACGCACAACCAACACAGTTCAACAGTGTAGAATTCAGAGAGAAGAAGAGGAGAGAAGGAAAGAGTAGAAGCTCTCAATTCAGTTCATTTTAGGAACAACCGACTTAGTCTCTTTTATAGACTAAGTTGGTTATATTCCTTAATACACCTCACAGTTTATGGATTTACACTTTAGTCCTACTAACTAATTAACAACTAATAACAACTAACTTCTTATTTTCACAGTATGAATTATGCACTGGAGTTTGGAAATAAGAGGGAGGCGATAGAAGAACAAGGAGAGAGGAGACGAGAGATAAAGAAAAAATGGAACTTATACAACCTACAACTGAAAAGTGACTCTTCCGAAAATTGTATATAAACTGTAAAAAATACAAAGTTACTTTGGAACAAATATTAATTAATTCGGGTAATTAAGTTTGAAATGTATCATTTATATATATATATATATAAAAAAAAAAATCCGATTCTGTCCTTTACAAGTACGTGACATATAGCCTGTTTGGCCAAGCTGGAAAAATTAGCTTATTTTGAGAAGTGTTTTTTTCAAAAGTGCTTTTCGAAAAAGTACTTTAGAGAAAATCAGTTTGTGTTTGGCTAATCAATTTGAAAAACACTATTGAACAATAATTTATGTTTGGCCAAGCTTTTCAAAAAATGCTTTTATGGGTCAAATTACAAATAAGGACATGAAAAGAATTGCTTAATAGTTAATATTATATAAGTAGATAAATAATTATAAATTTTTATTATTAAAGATAATAAATAAGTTTTTTATTTTATTTAAGTAAAATATAAAAATAAAATTAAAAAGTGCTTTATTCTTTCAAGATAATTTAAATATATCAAAAATCATCCAATAAATATGAAAATTTATCCCAAAAGTCATTTTATATTACTTAATAGTTTAAACTAAGTGAGGTTATTTTGGTATATATAATATTTTGTAAAGGATATTTTTGGTAGGAAGAAAAGTCAAAACTGCTTCTGCTTTTGCTTCTGGGGAGAAGCTACTTTTTTCTGCTTCTTCAAAACTGATTCTGCTTCTAGCCTAAAGCACTTTTATTTTCAAAAAAAAATCTTGGTCAAACACCTCAAATTGAGGAAAAAAATACTTTTTGAAAAAAAAAACACTTTTGACATGCTGAGAAGTTTGGCCAAACAGGTTAATAGTTCATGGGCTCAAAGGTTTGACTAGCCCGTTGAGACTGTAATCACATTTTAAGGACTTGAAATAAAACAAACGCTATGGAAAAATGACATTGTATAATCGCTCTCAAAATAATAGTCGAAAAAATATATATTTTTGTATATTATATATTTTGTATGTTATATACAAAAATTATATATTTTTTCGACTACCAAATGTAAATAATTTTTTGCGAGCGCTAAAAGTGAAAAAAAACCCTGAAAGCTAGGTACTACGGATTGCGCGGTTTGAACAAAAGTTGAGCCCATAACAAATTTTATGGACTGAACCTCTCCGTAAACTTATTTGTCTATCTCATTTTTCTAAGGATTTATCTTACTTTTCTTTTTGTTTCAAATTTGACAAGGTGTGTTGCTCTGATGGTAAGCACCCTCCACTTCCAACTAAGAGGTTGTGAGTTCGAGTCACCCCAAGAGCAAGGTGGGATTTCTTGGAGGGAAGGATGCCGAGGGTCATTTGGAAACAGCCTCTGAAACAGCCTCTCTACCCCAGGGTAGGGGTAAGGTCTGCGTACACACTACCCTCCCCAGACCCCACGTTGTTGTTGTTGTTGTTTGTTTCAAATCCTGTAACTTTTACAGCTATCTAGAAGTGATAATGTTCGCATCAACTCAAAAGAAAGATCTTCACATTCAGAAAATCAAATAACAAAGAAATACTTCGAGATTTCTATTTGTTGTTTTGACATACACATTGTAATTTTTGTTGAGTGTCACACAATAACTTATAACGTAAGGTTAATTAATACTAACATGGAGTCTGCATAAAGTGGACTACGATCAGACTTTAGAAGCACAACGCAAAGAGTAGAGGATTAATTTACATGCAAGAAGCAGAGAAACAATCATAACACGTAGACGGTCCAAAGTTCGATCGAAAAAACGACAAATAATAGGTCACGCAGATGCAACATGAAAAATGACAATTAACTCACATATTTGAATTTCGATGAAACTTGATATCCGCTCC